>LBNU01032515.1:4738-27442 GCA_014162995.1 Artemisia annua
GAGAGAACGATCAATCCCCCGGTACTTGCCACTACACTATACTACATCGGTCAGGTACACTGCCTGGTGGGGATTGCAAGCTTCTCGAGATCCCTCGAGAGGTAAAACGTAGTGCGTGTTGCAATCCACGCGCATCACAACTGGTATTTATAATACATATTCATTGATAATTTGTTCCTTTTCTTGTTTGAATTGACACTTCTTAATGTCAATTTTGTATTGTAACCGGGCTGCCCATAAACGAAAAGGAGGGGAAATTGGAGAGACATATACGAACTATGAAGTTTGTTGATTCTTTTCGGCTGTTTATCTTTGTACTCTATGATAATATCATACTCTGTTTGCGAATTAGGATCAGGCTGAATGACAATTGCTCCTAGAGTTCTAGACGTAGGAAGCTGGTATTCTTGAGCGCCAACTACATTGTAAAGTGGTATTTTGAATTCAGGAAAGTTTTCTTCATTAAGTTTATCTCTTGCTGTTCTAAATACTTGCACCAATTCATTCTGCTCATCTAATATGTGTATCAAACCTTCCACTATTTCAGGTTTCAAGCCACTCCCTTGCATTCCACCAAAAGGCTCCATCCTGTGCTGCACTTCTTTAACTGTATCATAGATGTAAAGTTGCAGAAATCTTGGGTCGTCCTCATTGCTTGGCAACAGTGTACCTATCCAATGGTGTATCTGACCAGAGATTTTGAATACGTAAAGCCCTCTGCCATTGTTTACTGAATTATCAATTTCAGCACCAAAAGATGTCATACTAAACATCTGATTATATGCTCTTATATTCTCTAAGAAATGTTTATCTTTGAACAGGTACTTGAAATATTCTGGTTGGTCTATTTCTTTTCTAAGATGCACTTGTCCTCCTCCACAACACTTCGTATACTTTGGGTAATATTTATGAGAATTCCCTTTTAGTCATTCGCCATACCAAAACGTCGCGTTGCAATAGCGGCATGCATAATCAGAATCTCCTATGTCAATGTACAAATGCGATCCACCTGTAAGTTTAAAAGAAAAATGTTTTTAGAATTTTTTTATGAACTAATTTTTCTAGCATACATTAATTATAACATTGTTATTTCTACAACTGAGTGTTATACCTTCGTTGTTGCAATGTGGTGAATTATCTGAACAGGTTCCATTTGTTTGTTGTCTTTTGAAACGATGATCTCTTCTATTAGTGGGTGTTTTGTCGCATGCTCTTTGGCGTTTACGACCTGTATATGATCTTGTAGATGACTTATTTTTTGTGTTTATTTCACNAAAAATGTGTTAATACGAATGGTATAAATCCGTTAGGAACCATGTAAATATACAACAGTTAATTGTTAAATGTTTATGGAAAAAAAAGGATTTACCTTCTGCATGTTGATAAGTTGGTGATTCAAAAGACGCATATTGTTGCATTTGGGAAGAATGTTCATTGTGTAATGTAGATATTAAGTCTGCATAAGTAATAAAGGCAATGAGTTTGTATAATAAAACAGTTACATAATATAATGTGTTAAATGTTTTTGTTTTAAAAAATATTGGAAAAAATCCAGGGACCTCCTCCATAGTCATATAGCTGTGGTGCGAAGGAACTGAGATATTGATCGGCAGGTTTATAAATGGGTACATATTCTTGCATTTTAGAGCAGCCTTCGTCAGCAAAAGTACATAGCACATGATGGTATGCATTTTGTAAGGTGACATTACCATCAATTTCTGGTACGCCTGCATGAATAAGATAGGAAATGAGCTTTTATAACAAATCAGTTGGATAATAAAGTAGGTGAAACGTTTTTTTTTCTAAAAAGTGATGTCAAAAATGCAGATACCTTCTCCGTAGTCATGAAATGCTGGTGCAATGCAGATGGGAGTTTGATTGATAGGGTTACCAATGTGAGCATCTTCTTGCATTTGTGAAGAGCTTTCAGTAGCATATGTACATGGCTCATGATAGTATGCATTATTTAAGGTTATATTAGAAGCAGTATGTAAGAACTCTGCATGAATAAGAAAAGAAGTAAGTCAAGCAAGCAACCTTTCGCCTTTCTTTTTTTAGGAGATATAGTAAATCCGTGAAACTAACCTTCCTTTTTTTTTCTTGTTTTGTAATGATTGTGTATCTGCCACAGGCCCTTTGCGTTTGCGAGGATCCCTTATAATGTTGGAAACGGGTTGATTCGTATTTGGCAGTTGCTGTTCATGTAAGTTCTCATTTCTTTTTAAACTTGTAACACTTGGCTGTACAATTTTGAAAGTAGACGTTTGACTATCCGTAGGCACAAAACCTTGGTGAACTGGGTGTATGGTATTTAGTACAGATGTTTGTTGATCTGTAGGCCAGTAGGTTATGCCGTAATGGTTTGTCAAACCAGTTTTTGGTGGTTCGCGATAGCGTGTGTGTTTTTCTACCCATTTTTTTTGTTCGACATCATTTAATCCAGGAGGGGGTTGCATATTTAAGATCTTGGGGTTATTTAAATTGTACATATAATTCCCAAATGAATGAGAGTCATTTATTAGCAAAGATTTTGGATTTCTAGGCATTTTGTTACTATGGCAAGCTAAATTTCTATACAGAGGCAGAGTGTTTGTGAACAAAGTAAGACAAAAAAAAATGCATATAACAATATGAGCAAGTAATTTGTATGCAATAGTGTTGTGCAACATTTTTTTGAGCACAGTAGACAACCAAAACCATGAGTAACCACAAAAAAAAGGATAAAAAAAACAAACAGTTTCATAAGTATAATGTAACTTACCTGTTGATACAGATGGTAAACCTGTAGTTGTGGATGTTGGTTGCTGATGTATGGAAAAAGAGAACATTTACATAAGAGAAGTAATGCCAAAAAAAAAAAAAAAAAAAAAAAAAAAAAAAAAAAAAAAAAAAAAAAAAAAAAAAAAAAAAAATTTAAAGTATTAGCATACCTGTGTGAGACAAATATTCTATTTTTTTGTAATCTTCTTGATTTGTTGCAATATGAGATCAGATAAGAGGAAATGTATGATGGAAGTTTCTGGTTTGTTGATCATATGCAGGGAAGAATGGAGTACAATGTATTTTATATGTAGAAAGTACAAAGGTGGCAATACATGTGGCAATACTTCTTAAATACTTGGTGCAACAGTGGTCTGCAAAAGGCATTTGTATAGTTGAATTTGTTAAACATGTCTGTAATAGTTGTAATTAGGAAAGCATTAACATGTCCATAATCCCATGAACAGTTGGAATAACAGTAGCACCCATGTTTCTAGCCACATGTTTAGTCATTTACAGGAATGTAATTAGTTCCTTAATACCATGAACAGTTGGAATAACAGGGAAAGTCTCATTTTCAGCCACATATTCCGTCATTATCTTTCTGCAAATGATTTGTTAAGCACGTTTTCTGCTAAACCACATCCTGGGTTTTAGATATATAGGATAATGTCCATTTGTAATATGTATAAAGTTTTAAAAAATCCAACTAATTTTCACAAATTAAATATCATCTTTTTTTCACTAAAATTTTTTGGTTGAAAAGCAACTAATTATTTTAAAACATCTTAAAATAGTAATGTGAATACTTATTATTGGACGGAGAGAGTATAATATTTGATAAATGTTATAGTTTAAATTTCTTGACATCTACTCTCTTATCTCAAAGTTATCAATTATTTTTTTTTTCAATGGTAGTCGCTTCTCGCTTGTTTAATTATTTCTCCCTTATTTCTTTGAGAATCTAATTTAAAATTCTGAAATTTTAAAACCTATCCCACACAGTATTATTAACCACATGATTTCTCGCTTGTTTAATTATTTCTCCCTTATTTCTTTGAGAATCTAATTTAAAATTCTGAAAATTTAAAACCTATCCCTCATATTAATTATTAACCACATGGGGTATGTTTGGCGAAAGTAACTGTTGCTGTAACCGGAGATGGTGCTAGAGCTGGTGCTGGAGATGGAGATTTTAAAAATAAATTATTTTTATAAGCTACATGAAGTAACCTTTTATTTTAAGAGATTATGAAAGATTATTTTTTTTTTTATAATCTCTTATAAGTTCTGTTTGATAAACGAAGATTATTTTTTAATTTTATTTTTTGAAAAAATAAACATAATCTCTCAATAATTTCATGTGCCAAACATCCTGTGGATCTTGTGCATGAATGCATGGTTCTTATATTACGTACTCCCTCCGCCCCAAATTTATTGTCCACTATTGACTTTTTTAGTCTTTCTTCTTCAACTTTGACCTTAAATATTTTTGTGGGTGTTATATAATATTTGATGCAAAATATATAAATGGATTGTGTTGTAAGTGTACTTTTCAATGGTATAATTTTTCATCAAGTATTATATAATAAAAAATATATATTTATGGTCAAAGTTGAACCAGTTTGACTTTAAAAATTCAAACTGGACAATAATTTTGGGACGGAGGGAGTATTACGTATATCTACACAACGCTATCCCGTAAAAGTTTGACACACACAAACTTCATTTTGACCACACTTTTCTCCTAATTTCTTGGCATTAATTCCCACGTACGCAAGAAACAGAATATTTACGCATTTTTCTTGATCATCATCTATATCTCTTTGGAAATGGTTTCTCTCTTTTATCTTTAGACACAAATCTTTGCAAATATACAAAGAGAAATTAAATGACGTCGTTTACATATACAGAAGACGATTATGATTACTTGTATAAGATAGTTGTGATCGGTGAATCAGGTGTAGGTAAATCTAACCTTTTGATGCGGTTCGTCAAGAATCAATTCAACCTTGAATCCCTACCAACAGTGGGGGTTGAATTCGCCAATCGTAGCATTCGCATTGATGACAAAATTGTCAAGGCGCAAATTTGGGACATCTCTGGAATGGAAAAGTATCATCTTTTCTTTTCCTTTTCTATTATTGTATGGACTTTTCTACCACATGATCAAGATCATTCATCCTCTCAATATGTCAAAAACAACTTACACAATCAAATAAAGGACAGTCTAAATCAAACAAAATCTATATTTGTGCGTCACTGTCCTAACAATACCAAAAGTGCCCTAAGCCGAATAAATGGTTATCTCTTGGTATTTTTGCACTATTACATAAAAAATGTGATTGTTTAAGACGGCAACAGAGTTCTTAATCATCGGTTAACCAAATGTTAATTGGTGATAGATTTTCTTTTTACATTTCAGGTTCCGAGCTATCAGAGACGGTTATTATAAAGGAATTTTAGGTGCTGTGATCGTTTATGATATCACTCGAAAAGCTACATTTGAAAAAGTGGGCTCATGGCTAAAGGATCTTCGAGATTACAATAATCACCAAGACATTGCGGTCATGCTCGTGGGAAATAAGGCTGATCTTGGTAACCTACGGGTTGTTTCAACACATGAAGGCAAAGCTTTTTCCGAGCGAGAAGGCTTATTTTTCATGGAAACATCAGCTCTGGACGCTCAAAATGTCAATAAAGCTTTCACCGAAGTACTTACTTGTATTTATCATGATACAACCAAAAATCTCTCGGCACGAGTAGTGACCCCGCGTATTGACCAAAGGGGCAAACCACTTGTAAACGATTAATCACGGAAGCAAAGAGGATGGATCAACCTAAGTTTTTTAGTCATCAATCATTATTAACTAGGAGTAGTTGCACCTTGTTGTACGTACATATCAAAAAATAACTTAATAATGTTATTCATATATAAAAACACCCGTAATAGGGGAAATACGACTCGGTCTTGGGCACCAATGACGCGTCTTCCCCTATTAGGGGTTACCCCGTTAGACGCGTCTTGAAGGAAAAAGTGGGAGGACTCGGTCGATTGCAAGACCGACGTGGGAAAAGGTTTTGTGTGCGTGTGTTTTTGTGTGTGTGTGTTTTAATTTGTGGGTATGTTTTGGTTGTGAAGTTAGTTGTTATTATATTAAGTTGATGGTGAAGTTGGTTGTAGAAAGAAAAAGCTGAAACAACAATGATGAATACAGTCTTAGGGCTCCTTATTACACTTAGAGGCTAGGGAGTGGTTACGCCGAAACGCCAAATCATCCTAGGTGGAAGGATTTCAACGCCGTTATGGCGTTATTGCCACTCCGAGGGAAGCAGCGTTGGCACGGCGTTAGCTTCTACGTTGATAGAGCAACGTACGTTGCAACGTGAGTTAGGCCAAGGACGATTTTACAAAACGCACCCCTCAAGTGTTAACAGCTATAAAAAGATTAAAAAAATTACATTTACGTTTGTGTGTGCGTGTGCTGACTGCAGACACGCTGAAGAAGATGGTATATTAAGTTTGGGTTGGGTTGGGCTACATATATATTATACTTTGGGTTGGGTTGTGTTGCATATATATATTAAGTTTAGGTTAACACAAAAAAAAATAGATTAAGTTTTGTGTTAAAAAAAAAAAAAAAAAAAAAGAGTGTCTTGGGTAACTATGAAGTGTGGCTGCATGTATACATTTTTTTTAAAATAAAAATGTTGCTATTTTTTATTTTGTATCGTAGTTTTATTAATGAAGTATTAGATTGTTTAATGAATGAAATTGTTGAGGGTAGAATTTGTAAATTGTAATTTTAAAGAAAGTGGGTCTCAAAATATGGTGTTATTTGCTGTTATGATTACTGGGTGTTTTTTGGAGTTATGTTATTTGGTGTTGAAATGATATGGAGCTCACATGGCACAAAAATGAGGATGCTAACATGTTACCACTCTCTAGCCTCTTAGTCTCACGTACTTGTTTGTTGCTTGTAGCTATGTAGAACACCAATGATCTGCTACCTCTAAAACTAGTCAAACTGTTTTTTGTTTAAACATCTGTATCATACGTAGACAAAGTGAATATAAAAAAATCAGAACCAAATCTAATTTAAAGAAGAGATTATTTACATACCAAAAGTTTTGCACGTATCAATATGCGAATTTCAGCTACTATTTTTTTATAATTAATATTTGAATTAAAATGCAATTACACTCATTTTTTTATAATTTAAATATCTCATGCGCCGTCAATGGTTATATAAAACAAATTATGACTTTACGACAAACATTTTAATATCTTTCAATCAACTGGCACTTTCATAAATACTTTCGACGAATTAATTTTTTTTCTTCTTTTAGTACTGAATTCGCATGACCTCTCACATGTGATTTTAAAACTAATATGAATGTTCGAACACTAAACAACTGTACAAGAATGACATAAATATTTGTGTATAAATCAAAAAATTCTCGGTCTTTTGCAGCGGAAAACACACATTCATGGTTTCCAACCGTATATCATACACGATATTTAAATTATAAATTATAGCTGTTCATTTACGAAACTTCTATAATCATCACATGGTGTAAAAATCACATGTGAATGAGATTCCGTGTAGTAAAAATCACATGTAGTTTATTTGTTTTATTCAACTTTGACGAATTAACTTCAGTAACCTATAATTTAAAATATAATATGTTATATATGGTTTGAAACCTATGAATCTCTAGTTTTTAGGGAAAAAATGTGAAACTTTTAGAATTTGTAGAAAAATTATGTTCATTTTATTACATGTTTAAATTTTCGAATATTCAAATTAGAGTTTAATCACATATGATTTATCATGCAAGTTTCAACAATGAAAAAACGTGAAAAAAGTGACAAAAAGAAAGTTTATCAAAAGTATATCAAAGTGATCGTCTACTGAAAGAAAATTAAATATGCATCGCGATGGTGTAATTTTTTTCACTTAACGATTAACGGTTTAAAATGTATTAATTTTTGAAATGAATGGGGAGAAAGTGAGTTTGTTATTTAATATAAAAGATAAGTGACCAAGACTGACCCTTTGGTACGCAATAAACTTTCAAAGCACTCGGTACTGAATGTCATAGGGAACGTTATTGCCCTATGGCAGGACCCTATGGCACCAGCCGGTACCCTCCCTCGCGTTATAAGGTATTTCGCCAAATCCACTGTCTAAGTTATAAGGCTTTTTACCTCTTCTTTTTTTTTGGGGTGGGGTTTTTGCATATATATCCTTCCGAAAATGCATAATTGCATATATATCCAAAGCATGCATAAAAACCATTGTACTATGTGCATAAATGCAATTTTTTTTCATATCTCCACGGTCCATTTTGGGTTTAAAATCGTTGGGTTTTAAAAAAGCGATGTTGGTGTTTAAAAAAAATACCATTTTACCCACTTTCCACCTTTTAAAAATCCTATAAATACCCCTTAAATCTTCTACTTTTTACATACTACGAAAACTTATCGATCTTCATGTATCAATCAAATGCTCTCTAACGCGTAAAATCAAATACCGAATTTATCATCTTTATCTAATCCAAACATACCATCATCCGCAAACTCGATTACCTTAAATGTCAACCCACTTCCACCGTTTGGTACGTTTAACAAATCCAAGACCAATTAACCAACTTTAACCCATTTGCCAACCAACTTATACCCGAATAACTTCATTCGCTCAATTCTAACTTCAACAAACCATAATCTCCCAACAACAATACCAACAAACACAACAACTATGCCAACCCCAATTTTCTCAACAAAAATACTAATAAACCCAACACAATGCCCACAACCTCAATAATCCGATGCCGAGGGGTTGTCGTCATCCAAGAAACGTGGTAAATGATCATTTTACATGTATACAACTTGTAACTAAGCATCATCAACATCAATTACATGAACTAATTGACTTCTTTATAATATAAACCCCATTAATTCTGAAACATAAACATAATCTTTATTTAATCAATAATTCATACTAACTTGGTCTATGATCATTCGCATGTATAAACCTTATGAAATTAACTAAAATTACTTCTAATATGCTTTAACACTAAAACCCCCAATTTCAATCATTACTTGAAATTAGCTCATACCTTTGACAGGGAACATGTATGCTATTAGCATACTTACTACATCTTGAATTTAGCATAAGACCTCAAAAATCATCCTAAATCATCTTTAGGAAGATTTCTTCATGTTTTGGTTTTATAAGATAACGAGATGGGCACCGGACCGCCGCGTTGCGGCGGGGCGGTGTTCAACGCCATTGATCATTGCATGGTATTTTTTTAGAAGTACAAAGCCAAAGTTTTAAAGTTATTCCTATAAATCTTGGCATCAATGAATCAATTTGATATGGGGTGTCATAATGTCCCAATAATGCTCCTTCTCCAAGCGAAATTGCAGAACCTGCAAATGTAATAGGAGAATTTAGAGAGATTAAGTTTTAATAAGAATTTGACTTAACACATAAACTGAAATCATTTTAGTTTCATGTCCATTTACTAACTGAGAATTATGTATAGTTATCCTAACTCATTTAACGTGCTTCCTTCTTCATCCTTCTCTTCTTCCATGTGACATGAACTAATCAATCGCGTAAAAGACCAAGTGTATATTATGTTTTATCACGTAAAAGACCAAGTTGTGGTCAAGAATTAAAACATGCTTGATGATTGGTTTGGGCGACTATTGAGGGCACGCGGAATGGCACCAACAATTTGTTGTTGCTTAGATTGCAACGAAGTAGCAGTTACATTTTGAGAGCCATGAGTATCCCTTTGTTTACTTGGTGAAACAATCTAGATAGTATTTACAATGAGCAAACAAATAACAACAAATATTTGAAGGTTATGATGTTCGATATATGTATGATTTGATATATTGCCGTGTCATTTAGCCAAATTGTTTTTAATACCAGCTGCAAACAACTGTTAGCTTATATATCGATAACAACTTAAGTACTTGCATACGCATCTATTTAGCCTAGTGACCTACAGGGGTGTTTGTTGTAGCTTAAGACTTTTTCGGCTTATGAGCATACCAAGTTGAGCTAATGATTTTGTCGTAAGCTGCTGTTCATAAACTCATATGCTGAAAAAGTGGCTTTTGCTATTTTCAAACATACATAAGGTTGCAGAATAAAAATAATCTGTCAGGGGCTGTTTCGACAAATTCGGTCGAAGGGGTTACTTTGAATGATTAGGTCTAAGGAGCTGTTCAGATAAATTCGGTCTAAGAGGCGGTTTGGACACACGTAAATTAATTTGGAGGTACATGAATTCGTAGCTTTAATAATAAGTACCTGTTCCGTTGGTAGCTTTGGTCTGCTGTTTTGATTCTGATCTGCTGTTTCAATCGTAAACGATGTTGTAGCATGTGCCTTCGGTGCAGGATTTCCCAGGCTCAAGTCGATTTACTTGACCTAGTATCAAAGAATACATCAGGTTAGATTACATAATCTGTTACTATACTCATCAATAAAATGACCAATCTACCAGTGGAGTTCCTTCTAATCTATCTTAATTCTCTAGTGGTGAGAAAAATACATCTAAAGCAACAAATGTTCAACAAAAAGGTGATATAGAATATGCAGCAATGCAAAAAATTGGTGAAAAGGAATCGTTAATGTCTTGTGTTTATTGGTTAAAAATTGATAAAAAGTTGCTTATTCCTTTGACATGCCTTAAAAATTGGTCTAAAGGATTCCTTTTACCCATTCAGTAGAATTCCAAGAAGTTCTAGAAAGTTTTCAATCTATCATAAGATGGGACTTATCCTTACCCATTCAGTAGAATTCATACTTTCTTTCAAGTTCGTCTCGTATGTAAAGCTTCAACCATCATTCATTCATTGCTCGAACTGGTCTTGCATTAGTATCAGCCTCCTGTTAGACCATAGGCTTGTTAAACATAAATCTATATCAAAAGTGCAAGTTGCAGCACAACAAATATTTAAAACTCACCTTGTGTACTGGTCACGTATTAAACGCAATTGTTCTTGCAAAACGACTATGAGCTACTAAGTTTTAAGCGTAAAAGAATTATTATCTGAGATATTGAGTAATTTATTTTGTTACGATAGACACTAAGTTACCTTTTCATCCGAGATTTTAGTAAAATAAGAATAGTGCAAAAATGAGGACAAATTGTAACTATCTTTTTAACAATGGTCTAGGTAACATTTTGGTCGCATGTAGCTTAGGATTTGGCTTATTTATGGAAAATCTGTATTCATGACATAATGTATTAGCTAAGGTTGTAAAATCTACCTGGCAACAAAGTTATGGCTTCTTGAAATGCTTATATTCTTGTGTCGTCGGCATCAAGATTTCTATGAATATCGGCAACTTATACAACAGGTATGTTCAAGTCTAAAACCTGCAAACAGCAAGAAACTCAGATCAAATGTTATGCAATGAAACATTTTATACACTAAATGATTTTGTCCAATTTACTGGGATATATAGTTACCTAAAGATAAGGAAGCTGAGTTTGACTTAAGCATTTTCATTAAGCTTAACTTCAATATCAATAACAACTTTTATATAGTGACACCTAACTTGATGTATCTCGTTTTCATCTTCACTGCAAATAAGAAAAAAATACATATACATTATTGTATAATTCATACCCACGTACCAAATCCACAACAATTTCCTAAGTCTATAACATAGCGTCGTTTCAGCGGAGTCATATTACATATAGTTATTAGTTAATAGAATAAAAACCTTAATCCCTACTTTTCCTTAATCCTTAAGGTATTCCTTTGCTTATCATGTTGTGTAGCATACGAATGAAAACCTTAATCCCTATTTTTCCTTATAATACAACCAACATGATCACAGAAGAAACCATAATTCGCAAACCAAAATATAACAAATCAACATTTATGTTTATATCTAACGGAAAATCTTACCTTTAATTAAACACGGATCGAGCATAAACAAAAACAATCTGCCGGGACCAAAAACGCCCAAAATAGGCACCCATCTTGCGACACAAAGAACACAAAGCACAAAAGAAATCTATGGTTGTGTTTAAACGCCTCTGTGCCATCAAAGAAGAAGACTAAAAATCGTAAAAAGATAAATGAAATTCTAATTAAATTAAGCCGAGAAACAAAAATATAAACCTCATCTTCATTCGTGTTATCCATCTGTTTTGTGTGTTAAAGGCGATTTGATATGTCTAGAGAGATCCAGATATGATGAGTGTATGATTTATTTTATTTTTCTTGGATTGGGCAGGCCAATGAAGTGGGCCTTAGCAGGCCGAAAATTTTTCCAGAGAATCCAAACAACATACACGACGTCGTTTCAAATGACATTTAGTATATATAGTAATTCCCTCCATTTTCTCCTAATATAACACGTACCAAACACATGTACTATGAGGAATAAATCTGTCTTAGAGTACCTTAAGCCATAAGGGCAATTTTGTAATTTCAACCCCTAACTTAACTTTGCACCATTAGTCCTTGTCGTTAAATCCTTTGCGTCATTAGTCCTTTTCATTAACTATTTGCACCCGAGGTCCTTGTTTCAATGGAAACTTAACTAAACTACTATTCTAATATTCCGTACTTAATAGTATAATATCTATAACCAAACTATAAAATTTTGGGTGTTGCAATAACGTAGGGAAAAGTTTTCCTCACATAAAAGCTTGGAACTTTTTGAAAGACATACATAAATGGCTCAATCCTGATTCGCCACATACGGCCAACCTGAGAAGAAATCGAGCTATTTGGAGATATTGCTTTGACGCGTCCACCCGGCAAAGAACGAAAGTAAAAAAGTCAACAATCTTCAAACTCATCGACTATCTCTTCTTCACAATAAATGTTTCAAGAAATGTTGTAACAACAACTAGCTTTAGATAGTGAGGCGAAGATAGAAGAAATAAGAAATGAAGCTAAGGCGAGGGTGCAATTAATCAACGATCAAACAAGGAACGAGGACATGAAGATGCTTGCGGTCAACACCGAAGGGATGGATCCGATAGACCAGGTTATTATCGAGGAGGCCAAATATGAAATCCGAGCCAAATGTTATCCCCAAAACTAGTTTAATTCATGTACTATTATTTTTATGTCTTTTCTATTTATAAGTACTTTTTTATATTATATTAATGAAAATTTAATTTTAGTTTAATGAAAAAATTGTGGCACCTTGGGGTGTAACTTGACTGATGGAGGAAGGTTGTCTTTTGGTTAAGGTGTAGGTTTTGAGTTATAGGAGAAAAAGCTAAGGTGACAACACTTTTTTCCATAATACCGTCGAATACACACACGGTACCTAGTGCACTTTGTATGTAAATGACCGCTCCTTATATATTAATTATATTTTTTATGCACCATCAACTTTATTTGCATTGTTGATTTTTAGGGCACTAGGTACCTTTGATGTTATCCAACGTTGTTATAGCAAAAAGTGTTGCCACCTCGATTTTTTCTTATAACTTAACCAAAAGACAACTTCCCTCCATCACTCAAGTTATAGAACAGCCCGAGCCCCACTGTTTTTAAGGGGGTTTTTTTTTTTTTAATTTTTTAGATAATAAATTTCACTATATTAAAAATAACGATACATGAAAAATAATGATACATTGAAAAAAATACATTTTAGTTGTTAAATAGATGCTCCACAATATCATTTCAAAGGTCGTTGTGCACTCTCCTATCCTAAAGTTCTTTGTTTTCCTTTGATGTATGCCGAACCTAAGTACAGTGCAAATTCGGTTGTGAAGAAGCATACAATTCGTTAAACTTAGTTATCGTGAATTATTGATCTTTCAATATCATGTTATGTAATATGATGAGACAATACATGATCTTTCAATCCATGTGTTTTCTTTGTGGAATGCATATATATGTTGGATGTCACTAAAATCGGGTGTTCTTAAATACTCCTTTAAGTATAAATTATATATGCATTTAGTGAAGTTTTGTAAACAATCATATGAATTATGTTCACCAATTTGGCAAGTACTCGTTAAATGTATCGGGTGATGTGTCGCATGCCAATTGGCGTATGGACGATGCGCATTTCATGAGAGGACTAATACTTAAATGACCTAAAGCATCCGGTCGTTGTAAAATTAAAAAAAAAAAAAAAAAAAAAAAAAAAAAAAAAAAAAGTATCCGGGGAAGAGGTTCAACATTGTAATTGGTAATATCATTGACATTTTGTTTAAAAAATTTTGAACTCATATGATACATTCGCCTATAATTCCTCTCCGCAACCTCTCATTATCGTCGCCATAATAATCTTTCAAAAGCCGTTGTTCTGGCAACCTCGCTCATTATCGTGTATTCAATTTCCTTGTGTGGAGGACCTAAAACCTCCCGCTTAATGAATTACGCAAAGCTTGAATGTTTTATAAGCTTGAAAATCTGTGGTACGTATCTTACTCGGATCGTCTTTGAAATTAAACATGATAATTATCATATGTTAGGATCCGTACACATTTTTTTTGAATGGTAAATAAAGAGAAAGTATTCGTTGAGACGTGTCAGGTAGAAGTATGGTCATACTTAAGAAGATTTAGGGCGGTATTCTAAAGGATTTTTAAGGGTATCAAGTGATAATTTTTTTTTAGAGCTACTTCCACACCACCCCATCCGGTCCCCTGCTTTTTTACCCTATATTTGATCGTTGCAATTGAGNAAAAAAAGGGTATCCGGGAAGAGGTTCAACATTGTAATGGTAATATCATTGACATTTTGTTTTAAAAAATTTTGAACCTCATATGATACATTCGCCTATAATCCTCTCCGCAACCTCTCGAGAGAGAGAGAGAGAGAGAGAGAGAGAGAGAGAGAGAGAGAGTATGGCTTGGCTGGTAATTTTGGCGCTGAGCCTTATAATGCAAAGGACGGTATGGCCTGGTGCCATAAGGTCACACTATAGGGCTATAACACGCCCTTTGGCTCAGACCTCATGGGGTACCAAGTGCTCTTAGTTTTGAGACATGCTATAATTTTTAAAAAATATTCCCGACATCTTCACTTTCAAACAGTTCATTAGGGTCAAATATGGGGTTAAACTTATAACCCTGTGAACTAGGGCTGAACATTGGGTCAAATCGACCTGAACCAACCAAAATTGAAACTAGATTTGAGAAAAACATGACCGAGAACCAAACTGAAGTGGCTCGGTCGGTTTCGCTTTTGTGTCAGTCGGTTCGGTTTAGTTTAGACGATTTATGTGTGTTTTTCTCGATTTTGGCTCAAGCCGAACCAAAACCAAAAACCAAATTAAGTTATGACTTTACGATTCAATTTGATTTTCAGTCTATTTTGCTCGGCCATAATATGAACACTCACAAAGTCCAAAGACTTGGAAGTTGGAACACTTTAAGCACACACCCGAAGCAAACAAGTCAACAATGGATGAAAATGTCAAAACCGTAAATACCATCAACTCCAATGCCACTTATTTCGGACTAACGAAGACCCAAAATTACATAAATACCCCCATCTTCTCCAACAACCAAAACCCACCAAACTCAAACCCTCACAATCATGCTATCCAAACTCCCACCCATTACAGCCCCATACAATGTCTCAGTCAGAGACAGGTCATTTGGTGTTTTCAGGTCGAGTTTTGGAAGAAAAAACATGGTTTTGGGCAATTTGGGCAAAAGGGTGTCTGGTCCGGTGAGGGTGGGTGGAGGGGAGGTGGCGCGTGAGGTGCACGCGCCGGCGAAGGAGGTGATGAAGGGGTTGAGGTTGGGGGGTTTGACTGAAGATGGGTTGTCTTATAAGGAGAAGTTTGTGATTAGGTGTTATGAAGTTGGGATTAATAAAACTGCTACTATTGAAACTATTGCTAATTTATTGCAGGTTTTTTATATTTATTTTTTGTTTTTTATGCTATGTTGTGTTTTGATTTGATTTAACTGCGAGAAAGATACATTTTCCCGAAATGCCCGGGAAATGCGATAAAGTTTCGAATGTATTAAATTGTTTGTGCGAATAGCCGAATATAGCCATAAGCGGTTAGGACATAGGAGTATTGAATGTTGGATGAATTAATTGTTGGGTTGAAATGTTGAATCTTTAGGAGTTTATGTGTCTTTTATTACTCTGCATACGTGTATAAGCACTTGCAAAATTAACACCTCAACGGGTGCTTAAGCATTTTTGGCTTATTTCAGCACAAAATAAGCAACTAAGCACTTTGTGTACGTAGTTCCAAACACTCAAAAGTTTATCGCATTTTGAAAAAGCAATAAGCTAGTAGGCACTTGAGAAATACAATCCCAAACACCCTCCCAAACTGCTTATTTTACTTACAAAGATTCAGTTCTAAAAACCTTAGTACCTGGGACTGCAGAGGTTTATGTTTAGCGATTGAGGAAAGAAAATTTGTCACTTTTGGTTGAATGATGGCTTCGGGGGGACATGGAAGATACCCCTGAGTTATTTGATCAAGAGTGTTAGCTTGTATAAATTAGTGGGTTACTGATATGTGATGGTATATAAATCAATAGATTTATGTTACGGGCTAGTTGTCAGGTGGTTTGTTTAGTCTTTGTCATGTATGGTGTCTGTCATTTCCATCCATCTTAATGGAATTTCTTTCAGTTTTGTTCTTTTTTCCTTTAAAGTCCTGGTGTCTTGGTTTATAATTCCTTTTGGTTCTTCTGTTTGTCGTGTCTGTACTTTGCCCCAATCATGGTGCTTTCTTGCTTTGTTTGGGTAGCATCTTGTACTGTGTCGTGTATCTTTTTTTTGGTGGAGTCTTGTACTGGTTTCGTGTATCTGTTTTTTTGTGGGTTATATAAATCGTTGCCATAAAAAATTTACAAAGATTCAGATGAGCAGTCCCAAAGACAATTAAACTGCATGCATCGAAACACAATAGAAACTTTTAATAGCACTCAAAAACTGCGGAATTGGTGCCTTCCACTAGTTATCCTGTAATTGAGTGTTACTGAAACTTAAGTGGCAGACATGGGTACTAGCCATTAGGATATAGTAATTAACTGATGTTTGGTTCGATCTCAAATTCAATGCAATTTTCTGACATTTTTCAGGAGGTTGGAGGTAATCATGCACAAGGTGTTGGGTTCTCTACCGATGGGTTTGCCACTACAACCACTATGAGGAAATTGCATCTCATATGGGTTACTGCACGAATGCATATTGAAGTTTACAGATACCCTGCTTGGTAAATTTATTGGAAATATTCAAATCATTACTCACTTGAAGAAGCATTCGAAATATCTATCTTTCAAGTTCCGTATGTTGATATTTTATAGGAGTGATGTGATTGAAATTGAGACTTGGGTTCAAGGTGATGGAAAAATTGGGACCAGACGTGACTGGATTCTCAAAGACTATGCCAACGGGGAGGTCATTGGAAGGGCTACAAGGTGTTTCCCTGTTTCTACCTTAGTCATGGATGCTACTAATGCCCTCTTTTTTTCTTTTTCTTTTTTCATTTATATTATTGATTGCAAAAGATTATAAGGGAATATAAGTCTTTTGAATGGGCTCTGTTACAAGAATACATCTTTCATATTTTCTGGAAATAACCCCTAGTTTCGCACAACAACGTGCTTTTGTGGATAACCCAAACTTGCTAAAAGCTTGATTTTTATTCTTCAAAGTTTAGCGAAGAGAATTAATCAAGTTTTCTAAAATCTAAATTATATTGCAAAACGTGTACTTTTTCTAACTTTTTTATAGAAAAGAAAATGCACTTTTCTGACATTTTGCGAGCAAGTTTTTCCCAAAAATTTCTTGTTGCCAAATATGGGTTTACATCAGGATAAACATGAAATAAATCTAAATTTTTATACGAGGTCCCACTTCAAAGAGTCATATTAGTACTTCTCCCAAAAATTAAGTGAAAAACTTGAATCGCGAATTAATCTGCAGTAAATGGGTGATGATGAACGAGGATACTAGAAGATTGCAGAAAGTCAGTGATGATGTCCGAGAGGAATATTTAGTTTATTGCCCCAGGACATTGAGGTATATGGCATTTTGCGGATACTGAGTATCATGCTAACATAACATTCTTAAGGTGTTAAGTTGGTACTTCATTAAAAAGGATATACTTTAGCTTTAAGAGTTGGTTGTTTAGATTTCCACTTTAATGGTCTTTCAACTTTAAATCATGGCTACCAGATTAGCATTTCCAGAACCGAACAATACCAGCCTGAAGAAAATTACAAAACTTGAAGATCCGGCTGAACATTCTAGGCTAGGACTTGTGGTAAGACCACTATCATTATATTTTAGACAACATACGAGTTCTATTCTGTTGTGGATTTGTGGCAACTATTTTATATTAACATTCTTTTAAATATACAGCCAAGGAGATCCGATCTAGATATGAATAAGCATGTTAACAACGTAACGTACATTGGCTGGGCTCTTGAGGTTAGTAGCAATCTTCAATGTTCCATATTATTGTACATAAGCTTGTGATCTACTTACACTAGTGAGCCTGTTGTTAGTGGAGTGTGTTTGTGTATGAAATCCTAATCCTTCGCACGTTATTACTCTACTATTCTGTGAGCAGCAGAAATCGTCTTTGATTATATCTGCAGTTTGTGACCCTCGGCTTTCTATTTTCACTAAATGGTCCTTTAAATGCAAACAAAACTTAATAGTCCAAGTATCAAAAGCTATTCCAGGAACAATGGAGTTCGAAGAAAGCTTTTGAGCTATTCAGAGGAGCTTCTATGGAGGAATGGGGCTCGAAAAGTAGTTCAAGCATATTGATAACCAAACGTTTACTTACAACAGAATGATATTTACAAATCCAAACTGAAAATGAAGTGAATTCAGCCACATGCTCTTATAGGCGGGAAAAGCTAACTAACTTTTGAAATGAATATGGCATGCCTAGCACGTGACTGTGTAACTAACACCACACGTATTAATCAACTTGAGCTCTATCAATATGCTTATACATATCCATTAAAGATGTGCCCAGGCGAGTCTCGTGTGTGATAGTCTTGTAGGATACAGTTCCTTTCCTGGTCTAGGTTAGGGTTTGAAACACGCTTTATCTTTCAAAGCCCCATAAACTTTAGGTCTACTTCTATCTAGATACATACAACTTGGGTTATTTAGATTTTCGACCACTGTACTTGTTAGCTCTTAGTAAAACAGCCACTAGACTTGTAAGCCGTAAAATAAATACAAAATATACTAAAATTCGCAATTTTCTATGTTTCAACTGCCGAAATTATCATTTTCTTGCAGCCGTTGTATGCGCTAAGCCGCTAAATAGTGGTCAAGAATGCGAGTAATCACTTATTTTGATGCTCCTTGTCACTAGTAGAAAGGTTGTTCTGCTATGAAACGACGATTAAGATTAACAAATTGATAATGGTGATAATGAACAAGATAAAATTGTTAAGTAATCTGTTATCTAGAGACCATCAACCAAGATATTTCATATTTTGTTACTCAACTTCTTATTTTTTACAGAGCATCCCACCAGAAATCATCGACACACATGAACTTCAAGCTATTACTCTAGACTACAGACGTGAATGCCAACAGGACGACATAGTTGATTCTCTCACCAGCCTTGAACCACTAGATAACCCTACACTTTCTGATCTTACATATAGCAACGGATCTTCTGTACCCAAAAAAGATGGACAAGATTTGATGCGATTTTTGCATCTACTACGATCATCTGGCAATGGTCTTGAAATCAACAGATGTCGCACTCAATGGAGAAAGAAGTCGGCAAAGAGATAAGCACATCCTGTACACTTTTACCATGTCACCCTCTAAAATTGTGTACAATCTATACCGCCTATGTGTGTATGTTCTTAGACGCGGTATTCGTGCAATTTCTAGATGTTCATACTCAAATAATGCCTTTAATCTGCTGTTATGCTTGTAGAATGCTCTTATATTGCAAATATATTGGGAAAATATTGTTGGATGAGAAAAGGAATGCATTTTTACCACTCCTTGGTATCATAATCTTCGAGTGTTAAGTATCAAGAAATTGTCCACATTTTCTACCATGTACTAGATTAAAAGGGGTATTTGGGACTGCTTATTTTTTCTAGCTCATGCTTCTACTTATTATTATTAATATTTTAAGTATTTATAAGTTGCTTAAAAGTGAATACGTTTGAGAATAGTGTTTGGATATGCTTATATGCTAAAAAAAACTGCAATAAAACTCAAAACAAACAAAAGAAAAATCATAAGGGGGCGTTTGGTTGGAGTAATTTAGAATTCCGAAATAATTCTGAAATTTTATATTCTAAAAAATTTAAATTCTTGAGAATTTAGAATTCCGGAATTTAAAATACTTTCGCATGTTTGGTTGACAGAAAATTATAATTTTTTTTTAATATAAATTTCATAAATATTCTATTTAAACTTTTATAAAAAAAAATTATAAAAAAAGTTATGAAAAAAAAAAAAAAGGATTTTAAAAAATTTATAAAAAAAAATTATAAAAAAACATTTTAAAAATGTTATAAAAAAAGTTTATAAAAAATTTATAAAAAAAAAGTTTATAAAAAAAGTTTATAAAAAATTTATAAAAATTTTAGAAAAAAATTTTATAAAAAAAGTTTATAAAAAATTTATAAAAAAGTTTATAAAAAATGTTTATAAAAAATTAATAAAAAATTTATAAAAAAATTATAAAAAAAAAAGTTTATAAACAAAGTTTATAAACAAAGTTTATAAANGTTGCTTAAAAGTGAATACGTTTGAGAATAGTGTTTGGATATGCTTATATGCTAAAAAAAACTGCAATAAAACTCAAAACAAACAAAAGAAAAATCATAAGGGGGCGTTTGGTTGGAGTAATTTAGAATTCCGAAATAATTCTGAAATTTTATATTCTAAAAAATTTAAATTCTTGAGAATTTAGAATTCCGGAATTTAAAATACTTTCGCATGTTTGGTTGACAGAAAATTATAATTTTTTTTTAATATAAATTTCATAAATATTCTATTTAAACTTTTATAAAAAAAAATTATAAAAAAAGTTTATAAAAAAAGTTTACAAAAACTTTATAAAAAAAATTATAAAAATATATAAAAAAGTTTATGAAAAAAAAAAAAAAGGATTTTAAAAAATTTATAAAAAAAGTTTATAAAAAAACTTTTTAAAAATTTTATAAAAAAAGTTTATAAAAAATTTATAAAAAAAAAGTTTATAAAAAAAGTTTATAAAAAATTTATAAAAATTTTAGAAAAAAATTTTATAAAAAAAGTTTATAAAAAATTTATAAAAAAGTTTATAAAAAATGTTTATAAAAAATTAATAAAAAATTTATAAAAAAATTATAAAAAAAAAAGTTTATAAACAAAGTTTATAAACAAAGTTTATAAAAAAATTATAAAAAATTTATAAAAAAAAGTTTATAAAAAAATTTTTCATAAATATTCTATTTAAAAGTTTATAAAAGGCCAATAAATTACTCCAACCAAACGCCTAAGAGAATTTCAATGAAATTCATATATAAAAGGTTATAGGACAACATTAGGCTGAAAAAGATGATTTTATTTTCATCTCAAATAAGCACGATATTTGTTGCAATAGGCTCTCTTGATCTTTGTATCTTTTTCTTTTTCATGTTTTCCTGTTCTCTGATAAGGGAATGCGGACATGCAACAGGCCATGACGCGTCTCTGCCCAAACATTCTCAGGATCGTACTTAAAATATTGATTAATGGCTATCTTCTCATCATACCTAATTCCTGAGTACACCTACTATAACGAAACATTATAAAAAAACTATGCGTTTATCGCTTGATATGATTAACCCAATCTGAAAACATAAACTAACGTAATAAGATTCTGTGTATATATTCTGCGTATATCAACAGTACTCATATTGCATTTAACGAATTTTACATAAACTTAAAAGTTCTTAAATTTGAGTAATGTGTAAATCCCACAATACCCTGATTAAAAGTCTATAATAACAACATTCATCACTAAATTAATATTTTAAATATTGTTTAACCCTTAAACTTATATCATATTTCATTTATAACACATAAGTTATTTTCTCAAACTTTTATCTTTTTCGTTTATAACTCATAAAACTATTTTCTCGCAATGACTACAAATTGAACCGTAAGTATTGCATCATGGGTCGAACAAGAATCACGACTTCGCAAATATAATTATTTACCGCTATACATCGTCGTTTTACCTATTGTGAGTTAGTTTTGTTGAATGTATCTTAAAGTAAAAGCTTACACCTAATTTTCAAATTTTGTCAAACAACCTTTGTGTTCTTTTAATGGTTTAAACTTTAAACCACAACTTATCATAAGTAGAAGGACCAATGTTTAACTACAGACTCGTTAACAGTGATACAGCTGTTTATTTTTTTTAACATTTCTTTTTCAGTTTTTCACTCAGACTGGTAGATCTTCAAGGCTGGTAGATCTTCAATTTATGTTTTAAATAAATTTGTTTCATGAGTTATTTATGCTCCCTGTCTTCAATTTCAGTAATATAATGTTTATTTCTATGTTTATTACATTTGGAGATCCTAGGGCTGTAGAATTTTGGGCTTATTTTGTATATTTACATATAAAAAAAATGATGCATATATCTATTAAACACAGCTTATCATGAATTCATATTTGCAGCATTATTTAGGGGGTGTTTGTTTAAGCTTATATATATATATATATATATATATATATATATATATATATATATATATATATATATATATATATATATATATATATATATATATATATATATATATATATATATATATATATATATATATATATATATATATATATATATATATATATATATAGGGTAGGGTTATAATAAAAAGTCTCTTAAAATAAAAAGTCTAGGAAGGCGAATTTTGGTGCATCACAGTTATAAAGTTACTGCATCACATTTTTAAGTCACTGCATCACAGTTATAA
>LBNU01032516.1:19712-30080 GCA_014162995.1 Artemisia annua
GACACAGACCCAGTGTACGACACACATGCTACTGATGATTCTGAAGATCCAGTTGTGAAATTATGCAAAGAAAATTGCATGGCATCTTTTATATTACTTCATTCACACCTTAAGCTTCTCTCAAACAAAGACTTAGCTGGCACTCGTCTCGAGAATGGATTCAAACGGGCATTTACATACTTCTTTGGAGAAGACCTTGAGATTTTCAATCGAACGATGTTCCTCAACATGGATCTACTTGAACATCAACTTAACAAAGAAGAACTTCAGGAGAATAGATCCACGGATGCCTTTTGTGTACTTAAGAAACAGTTTCAGCAATTCATCCATACGAGGTTATATTCGGACGATGATTCTCTCATAGCAAGCAAGTATTTTCTTGAATACACTCGACTCGGTTTTCACGATTTCAAAGATATACTGCTCCAACTAATGGATTCTGTTGAGAAGTTGATTGCTGAAAGAATACTTCATGAAAGAGAGTTTAACAAAAGGGTGAATGAAAGTAAATTGCAGACTCAAGAAGGGAAAGTTAATATGGCTAAAGCATTAGATGCTGGTTTGGTTGACAAGGAAAGTAGTGGGACAGAATTAGAACAGTCGAATGACAGCAGCAGATTAGAGAATGATGCAGACGCTGATTATACAGAGATCGGACCCTCCTATGACTCAGAGCCCAACTTTGACAAAGAACAGATGGTTGAGGAAGATGTCATACCCATCTACGACACAGAACCCAACTTTGACAAAGAGCTAATGGTTGAGGTACAATCTACTGTTGTTCATATTATGTCTGCTAATGATAAACAACAATCTGAGCAACCTGAATTCAGAAATGAAGGAGAGGTTGACCAGAATGTTGTCCAATGTCTTGACAAATGTTTTGAGTCTGAGCCCTTGCTTGATAATCTATTGAGTAAAACGTCAAACCAAACTCTTGAGTCTGAAAGTATTCTTCTCAAAAAGACCATTGCCCAGTTTCAAAAAGATTTTTCAAAACTTGAGGCACATTGCATCTCACTTGAACTTAAATTGCAAAACGAATCTCTAAATTCGGGCAACAATGGTCAATTTTTGAATGAACAAAGTAAACGTGTGGATACATTAGTTAAGGAAAATGAGCTTTTAAAAGGTCAAATTCAAGCACAAGGGTTTGCAAATGCTGCATTGCAAAACAAATTAAGAAGATTGACTGGCCAGAGTGTGGATACTAAGTTTGTAAAACCATCAATCTTGGGGAAACCGCCTATTCAAACAATCAGAAAACCATCAGTGATTAGACAACCAACTGCATTTAAATCTGAACGAGCCAAATCTTCAAAATCTCGGTTTGCCTCCCAAGTTGTTGAGATAAATCATTTGACAAAACCAGTCACTCCACATTCATGGCCAAAGGAAAATGCATCTGTTTCTGCTAAACCTAAACACATGATTATGTCCGGCTCATCTAGGATTAGTTCGAAAAACGTGTCTAAAACGAGCATTAAAAGTGAAGAGTCTTATGATAAAAATGACATGTACAAGAACTATGATCTAGAAAAGGCTAGGAAAAAGGCACTACTTCAAAAGGACGGAATTCTAGGTTCAAAACCTCGTGTGATGCCTTCCACTATTAGTAGTAGCAAACCAAAACCTAAAATTACTCAACAAACTAATAGGAATTGGCTAGCTTCTAAGAGTAGTTGCGTAAATAATCATGATGTTTGTGCTTCAAAATATCTACCAAAAGGAAATTCACGTGCAAAGGCACAATCATGTATGACAAACAAACCCGTTGAACCAAAAGTTAAGATTCAGAAACCTAAGAAGTGGATCAATATAGGACGTAGGTTTTCTCAACCAATTGATGCTCCCACATTTAATTCTACTGCATCTAAAATGAAAACTTCTCCTAGATCTAACATTAGGTGGGTACCCACGGGTAGAATTTTCAAAACGATTGGTCTTAAGTGGATTCCTACAGGAAAGATATTAGACATTTGCACCAAAACTAATGTGAAATCCACAGAAACTATCCCTGAGAAGAGAAAGGAAATCATTGATATAGTGTGTTCTGGTGTCAAGAAGATAATTGACACTACTTCTTTATGCTTCTAACATCCGGAACCCAGTTATACTTGGGGATCCTTGTTCTCTGTTTTGTCTTCTTTCTTTCTTAACAGATTGAACAGGAATGGCTTTCGTATACTTCAGTACGAAACCCGGACTTAATTGAATGGCTTCTGAGCACCACAGCTTAGGACCCGCAACCAACCGTCTAAAGTTTTCAGTTCCTTCAGCTGAACAGTTGTCACTCAACCGTCAACAATTGGAAACACTGTTTGCTGCACTGTTCGATGATTCTCTTGTACAAAGTGCACCAGATGTATCCACCGATTCCGCTGCTCAACCTGATAATAGTCCAACAGTTGATACACCTGATTCTACGACAACTCCTGTTGCAAACGATGCACCTCCAATTGAATCACCAACAATGATGGCATAACAGATCGCTTCCAACACAGACAATACAGCTGGAGATCTTATCCAACAATCAGTACCCGCAATTGCAGATTAGGACAAATATGATGTCTTCAATCCATTTGCATCGGCTCCAACCGTTCCTGATATTAAAGAGTCGTCTTCTCGCAATTTGGATCCGTCAAATTTGCATGATACTTATCAACATCACCCTTCAATTCACCAATGGACAAGAGATGTTATCAGCAGTTGATTCTCATGGGCTATTTATGGTACTTCACACTTGTTCGCTTAATTGGACATATGGGGTTACGCTGCCTCCGTTTTCCATCGTAAACATAGTGTGTATGCTTCCGATTCCGCGAAGACATCGTGGGGGAAGAGAGAGTGGTTGTTCTGTTGCGTTCTTTGACTTTTCTTGATTTCTTTGAGAAAACACTCATCTTCCACGAGGATCTGCAATCAGGGGGAAGAAATGTGCACATCAGGGATGCATAATAGACTCACGTGATCGAGCTTACAATTTTATTACTACCGGAGAGACGTCCGCAGAGATGATCAGTGGTCCAGTTTTGTGGTTTTTGGTGTAATCGTTTCAACTCTCGCAGGCTGTTTTGTGTGAAGTAGCCTACATACGTGAGATTATCCCGCTGATTTCTTGCATGTTACCCCCAACGGAACTTCCGCGTTTAGCATAACTGTGATTAAGTGACTACTCAGATTTGTTTGGTGTGGTTTGGTATGTTGTCTAGAAATTCCGTTGCGTACTCAAAACGTCAAAAGTTAGAAGACATGTTAACTGCATCAAAGTTTCGAATCTGAAGAGGATGGTTGTCAGTTTGGGGGGAAGCTGATTCAGAAACTTCGCCAAAAAGAAGTGTACGAAGAAGCTACAAGCATGAATTAGGGGGAAGTTAATTCCTTATGTCGCCCATTGAGGAAAGACTGATAAGGCGTGATTAGATCAGACGACTTGAAAGCTACATAGGAGCCAGACCTTCATTTCCGGTTCAACTCTTTCAACGACCTGATCTAGTCTTCATGTCCTTCGGTGATGATGAATAACATTTGACACGGGTACAATCATGTTTCTTTATCATTTTCTGTTTGATTTGTGATTACTCTTCGTATGTGCAAACTTCTTATCTTCAAAACTATGTTCCTCCATTAAAACATATTTTGCTTTAAATTGTCAACATGGAACATGTTTTGAGGGGGAGAAAAGTTTCACAATCATGAAGTTTGCACACCTCACCACAATTCTTCAAGATTAAGATGTTTCTTCATCATTTGGATTGAAAACTCATTTTCAAATAATTCTATGATCTCTCGAATTAAAATGTGCAAAAAGGTTTCACAAAGTAAATGCTAATTCGAAGGGGAGAAATGAAATTCTTTTCTTCCACAAATGTTCTCAAAAAGGAGCACACATACTTAAAAAGGTCAACAAAACAGTCTAACAAATTTTTTATCCTCGATCTTTTCCCATGATAGTGAGCTTCTAATTCCTTCATGGTTGTTGTCTAATTATTCCCTAAATGTTTCAAATGATTTCAAAGGTCAAAAAGGCATAATCAGAAACTAGGGCTTAAGTAATTACCGATTGCGGCATTTTTTATGTGTAGTTAGTCTAATAAATCAGTTCATATAGCCTTAGAGAACACAAAAAAAAATGCTCGATTAGGTTTTTACATGATTAGAAATAACCTAAGTTTGAATTTAGGGGTTTAAGATGTAGAGGTCTTTGCTGCAACTACTAGGACATTTGTTTGTGAAATATTCTGGCATTATGATGCTAATCTGCATGCAAAGTCTCAAATCATAACCCCAAACCATGTTAATAATCGGAAAATTTCGAGTGAAAAATGAGTTACTATGTGATCTTGTGTGTTTATTTGAGATTTCTGAGCACTTAGGAAGATTTAGAATGAGTTTTTGATTCACCTGTATACTTGTTTGTGCCTGATGCATTTCTTTCTGTGCAAGTACATGTTATCCCTATGATAGTCAAATTTTCAACAATTGTCAAAATGTTTCTTATGGAACCTATTTTGAGGTTAAAGGGTTAAACGTTTCGAATGGCTAAACATGGAAAAGGATTCAATTGATGAGAAACAAGTTTTTCAAACTCTACACTCTCGTTTTACACCGGTAAAACAGGTGTGGAAACCAAAGCATAGTTGTTCAAAACCTTTCAAATTTTCAATATCTGGAATGCTTTGGCTGCAATAAAAGAATGTCTCTGAACATCCCAAATACCGGAAGGTTTCCATTCATCACAAATCTTCAATAAGAACACATGAGGTTCAACTCTAGATGGAAATCTTCTTCTTCAGATTTTAAAACTCAAACGAGAGACATCGGGTTTCTCAAACAACTTTCAACAGAAAAAAAGAGTTTTAAATTTCCATTTATTCAACGAGTGGTAATTCAAAATTGAACAAAAGTTTTTTTTGTTTCTCGTTGGAATTCAACATCTTTCAATCGGATTGACACAACCTATTAATGGATTTCAAATTGTGGCAAACCCGTTGGCGCCGTGCTGAAATGGGTTCCCAAGGTTGTTGTTTAATCTGATACTCAAGCATTCTTTGTTGCATAATACTTGATTATGTTTTCTAAAACCTTGAGCAGAATCATCCCATGAATTTTTCAAAAAGTATTTTTATATACAATTCAAAATTCTGCTCAAGAAGACTATCTCTCGAATAAACTTCATTATTTGAGAGGGAGTATTATTGTTAAAGGAAAACAAATTTTGTATTAAAACAATGACTTCTTAGTATTTCAGCTAAGGACTCGTTCTTCAAAGAAAGGAAAGTGCGTAATCAAACAAAGGTTTAAAGATTCTTCGTGCACTTATCCTAAAAACATTATGGTTTGTGCACACATAACAGTGTACAACCCGAACTTGTAAAGAAAGGACCCTGAGGTACGCATCAGTGCCTCAATCCTCATATAAGGAGCGAAAGCTTCTTACTTTTGAGTAGAATTAATCAAATTTTCAAAGTTTTTCATAATTCTGCTCAAAAGAACAAGTATTCCCTCGAGCATTCAAAATCTTCAAAAAATTATGCAACATTTAAGGGGGAGTACTTGGAAAACATCTTTGCTGACAATCAAATTGTTCTTGTCAAATTCTCCCCGTAAGAGTCAAAAAGGCATATTTTAATCAAAAGTTTTCAAAAATAACATTTGATATGCTATTTTTGAGGGGGAGAACATTTAAAAGTGATCAAAATATGATGAAAAGTAAAGGAATCTCGTGCGAGCTCGACTCAGATATCACCCAAGAATTGACGAAACAACAAATGTCAGTAATCGAAAAGACTTGTCCGATAAGGACTTGTCTGAATAGATTGTACCGTTTCGAGAAACTCTTAGTAGATAAGTACTATGACGGGTCTAACTTCCTCTTTGAGGAATGTTAACAACATCAAGTTAGTTATTAGGGCTAGTTATCACCTAAAAGCTGATAATGGATCCCTTTAACTAGCAACGTAAACGTGTCCCTCGGGTACAAGTCTATTAAGAGTAGATCAATTCTAAAAAGTGCCCACTCTTCCCTGCATGTGCAAATTTATCTTAAACAATGACGAGCACATGTGAAGGGGGAGTCTTTCTGAAAAAGTAAAACTCTCGAGGTGTTAACCAAATATGTTTTATATTCATAAAACACTTCGAGAGATTTTCAGTAAATGGTTTTATGGCAACATAGGATAGTCATGGAGTTATAAGGTGACTAAGGTTAGGAAAAATGTCCTATGATCCGCCAGAGCCGGAGGGATCTACCCAAGGACAACTCCCATAGTCTAGAAATAGAAGTCCTTAGGTATGATACAAAAGAAGGGGTATGAATGAAAGGGAAAGAAGGGGTTGAAGAATGAAAAAGAAATGAAAAGAAAAGGGTGAAAAGAAATGAGCCCTCCATATATTCAACCTTAGGGCAGACACCGGGTACACCTCATCTGCTACTGATTGTTACAAAAGTAACATCGGTATTGAAGATAAGACGTCATGGACCCAGTGACGCAATGCACTAAACCTTCTAGCCACTCAGGTATCTCTCAAAAGATACTTGTTTCATTCTCACGGGGAACCGGTATAATCTATCGACCTTCTCTTAGAGTTGGTTGATATTGAAACAGGAGACCCTGCCCCAATCTCCGCATAGGAAACCATAGGTGCACTAATCGAGTCTAGAGCCTCGAGATTCATCAAAGATCTCTTAGGAACACTTAGTTTTATTACACTGGTTGTCCTACATCAATGGACACCAGTTGTAAATTATCGAGTCCTTCGCAGATCTTAGCAATCTGCCGAGAACGTTTATGAGAGGAATCACTTAGGTGTTTTCTCAATGATTGAACGGAAATCCTGCCAGGGTCAACATCAAACAGCCCTGACAGCAGGTCACTTCGGTAACTCCTTGTGGGTTATGCTTGGTGTGTTCGGTGACGTTCCATGTGCGTTCTACAGTCGCGGGGTGATCTCCAGCGGCTCACCTAATCGTTGGTGTACGTATGTATGTCAGTGTAAGCCCTCTCGGGGGCATCCGATTAGGAACGGCCTTGGTAAGGATTAGAAGGAGTCTTCACACTATGCTGTTGACGAATTCTAACTCCAAACCTGTAAGTGCCGGATGGTCTACAGTCGTAGGGTGATCTCGTACGACTCACCTAATCGTTGGGGTACTCCGGTATTTTCTGAGTTAGCCTTTCGGGGGCATCCGATTAGGAACGGCCATGGTGAGGGGCAGAAGGAGTAACCACATTGCGAGGGTGAAAAATTTTGTTTCTCACTTGTAAGTGCCGGTTGTTTATCACTAACCATTTTCTTGCAGGAACTTCACCACCAACACATGATTCCACATGCTCATACTTGCGTCAAAGACTTCCCGAAAAGTTCTAAGTTATACAAAGTCAACGAAAGATCAAAGTTTCTCAAAGTTAATAAAAGATTCAACGTCAACGGAATCTACAAAGTCTTAAGACAAAGATCTTAGTTAATTATCGGGAACTACTTGAGTACAAGTCATAAATGTTCAAAGACGTATGAGCATGTTGGAATGGCGTACCATCATTAGAGTCGAAGGAGTGACCAAAGGCGGATTACTACATCATATGGATCACTTCAACAACAAGGAACAACGATTGAAGAGCAAAGAATATTTTTTCTAATCTAACCGATTTTGAGACGTCCAGCAATTGCCAAAGTTCAAGAGTAAAGAAGATGACGTCAAAGCAACCATTCACCATTGACGACCGACCCTTAGGGGGAGATTGTTAGGAACACGTTTCACGTTATTCAAGTGTCGGTCATTAGTTTATAATAGGTTGCTATATTTGACTTATTATGTTTACATTTAATTACTTAGTTATGTAAGTTTATGCTGTAATGTTACTACAAGTGGAAGTCCAAGGGCTAGTAGTGTAAAGTATGGAGAAGAATCTAGAGACCCTTGGACTCCCCTATAAATACTATGTGTAAGCCTTCATTAAGGCTTGTTGGTTCTCATAATACACTATCATTTTATCATATCATTAGTAGAGTTCCTTCCATATTATTTTATCTTCTTCTTCTCCATTCTTGTTTCTTATTCATTCTAGTATCTTTGGTTTTTTATGCTATAACATGGTGACCTAACAAGGCCTAACAGGGCTTTTGGATCTTAAAAATAAGCAATCAAATACGCTCCAATCTCAGATTTTCTTTTTGAGAATTTTACACAAGCTACCAAATATCACTAAAAATCACTATTAGAAGATTTCCAAACACATTTGAGTATTAAAAATTGATTTGGCAAAAGCAAGCTTGAGAATGAGTGGGTTCTTTTACTGATGAAAATGTTAATAGAGAAGAGTGGTAAGAATTACTTGTACTGAAAATATCACAGTAAAAAACTACTAGTGAGCCTACATGAACGAAGAATGAGCATAGACTAATAACTTAACAACAACAGAATATGAATATGCAATTACATGATGAATGGAACAGTTATATGAAGTAGAACATGAAAAACTTATACAATTAGACTAAACCTACTTGAGAATGCTGAAATAGACTAGAAATCAACTAAATATGACTAATAAGAGCTTACACAATCTTATCAAATGGTCAAAAGAGTTTCCAACACATAAAAGCATACTATGCCAAACACTCCTATTTCTAACTAATTAGCATGTAAAAAACTGATTTTAAGCATAAACCTATGAGACTAAGTGACAATGAGCCTAATTAAGCTATAACTAAACATATGAGACAAAAATAAGCAAAAATATAAGCAAATTGAACAGAGAATAAGCTAGTGCAGAAAATTAAACTAAAATACGAATTTAAATGAGATTTAAGTGATATTACCTCAAAACAGTAGAATAAAGCTCAGATGAGCTTATCAAATAGCTTCTCAACCCAAAATAACCATGTAAACCTTCTTGAATCAGTTGATTAACCTCATGAGCTTATGTTGACTTTTCTGTTGACTTTTTAGAATTTCACTGAGTAAAACGATTTGATCTCGAATTAAGCTAACAACAAGCTTGCATGAGCTTATAAGAATAGTAATAAAGCCTTTTAAAGTCTATTTAATCATAACTGAATAGTAAAATTTGAAAGTAAATTGCAAATTTTATTTAACCATAACTGAATATCAATGAAACTGAATTACAACACTGAAAGGAAAGATCACAAAAACTGAATGATAAGCTATACTAATTTCTACCCTAAGCTAGACCTAAAATTCTAACCGTCTATTCTGTGGTGTGAGGAGACTATATATAGCCAGTTGAGGTGAGCCAAGGTTCTCAGGAAGCTTCTCGAAGTGTAATCCTAGCCCTCCAATCATATCCCAATCATGAGCTTTAATCTCATCCCTTGATTAGCCTTCCACATCTCATCCACCAATCAGAGGCCATAAAACTGCCAACGTGTACCAAAAACGCGTCACAACTCTGACAGGTGTGTCAGGCCTTCTAGAAGCAATTAAAGGTGGGTAAAAGTGAGGTGGAGCAGGGTTAATGGGAGGTTGAGGATATACAGTAACTAGGGCGCATAAATTTGATTTGGGGATTTTTATTGCGCTGACTTTTTGACCGGGTTAAGGGATTATTATAAAGGGATGTGGGTCGGGTTGTGTTTAAGTGAGATGGGGCTTGGGTAATGAAAGGGTGATAGGTTTTGGGCTTATTGTGAAAAGGGCCTGGCAGATTTGTGTTTATTTATTTTGGGTTTGTAGTATTTGTTTAGGATTTAGTATGGTTAAAGAGTAGATAAATTACAAGGACTAATCTTGTAATTGTTCAAAGATAAAGGACCATTCTATAAATTTTTTCCAAGGACTAAGTATGAAAAGTGATGATTCTTCAAGGTAGATATTGACATGTTGAGCATAATTGAGATCCTCACTTATAAATTCTTTCCCCGGCCTCGGCTATTCTACCCTCATTCCATTCTCGTGCTCGGTTTCATCGTTTTCTTGTGATTTTCGTCCATTTCTCATGAATCCATACCTGAACATTCAAAAACACAAAAACAACATATATTTGGCATTTATGGTCGGTTTTTGGTCTTTTTGGTCCGTAATTTAGGTGAAAAGGTATGTGTGAATTAACACATACCAAAATCCCCCAGACTAAGGTATTGCCGTGTCCTCACGCAATGTAATCAAATCATGCTTTTGAGATAAATAATTTCACAACTCTTTTTACTAACTTTGAAAAGTAGCAAAACGTTCAAAAGAGATTACGAAATCATTTATTCCCTAAAACGCCCCGTTTATCCATTTTATTCACATACTAACTTTACACTACTTATTTTATATATATATATATATATATATATATATATATATATATATATATATATATATATATATATATATATATATATATATATATATATATATATATA
>LBNU01032516.1:36064-72911 GCA_014162995.1 Artemisia annua
CTTTATATCTATGCTTGCATATATGTGTTGGTTGTTGCTTATATTGTTTTGATGTTGAATGTGATAGATATAAGTTAATATTGCTATAGGATGAATAATTATATGATATGGTCTAATGGACTTAGATGCATTATTCACACTTCTCATGTTGAGTTTAACTTAATCGATAATTTGATACAAAACGTTTTAAGATTTTAAAAGGAAAACATATTCACATAAAGATCAACCAAAACTCCATTCATAAAACTAAGTTTTGAAAATAAATCCAAAAGCATACATATATAATTGATCATATTGATTATATGTTGTTTTCATACTAAACTCTAATTGAAGGTTTTTCTAATGAAATTTGAAAAAATTAAAAAGATGTAAAACTATTCAACCCCCCCTTCTAGTTTTCCACAATTGGTATCAAGAGCCACTTCGCTCAAATTTTCAAAACAAATGGTTTTAAAAATTGAATGCGATCCATGTATCAAATTACCTATTAAGGAGGATTAAATATGAAAGTGTTTTGTTGATTAACTTGTATTAGTTTTGATGTTATATACATTAATTATACTAGCTCGGAATAAAATTATGTTTAAAATAAGTGTTATATGTTCGGTATTAAACTCAGAAAGTTTCACACATTTCCGCAAATTTAGAAAATATTTTTTTTTTAAAAAAAATGCATTTTTGAGTACCAGATGGGCGGCCCCCTTAATTGTCTGGGCGGCCCCCTTAAATATTTAAGGGGTCCGCCTGTCTGTTCGACAATTTTTCAGAAACTTTGAAAAATCATATAAAATTAACCGTAAGTCCGTAGAAGTCGTGCCACCCGGAGTTTTAAAGGTAATTGAGTATACTTTCATTTAAAAATACTTAAAAGTAATCATTTCAAAGTTAAATTTGTCAGAAAGGCAAAATACTACACGGTGGTCAAACATTTGTGTCTCGTTTTAACGTAAAACTTTTGTTTTACCTTTTCCATCAAGTCGGGCATTCCTAGTTGATATACTTTTGAAAAATTAAGTATTTATGTTTTTAAAATATTGATCTTAATTAAATTATAGAATGGGAAGGAAACTATTTTATTTTTAAATAAAATCGAGCTAAGTAAACATTGGTGTATATAATACACAAAACGACGACAAGTCTTTTATGTGTTATGTGAACTTCTTTGTGATTATATTTTGTTAATAGAATATATTAGATAATCGTTGCTATTTGAAGTTTAGCTAATTGTATATCTAAGCATATGTGCCCTATTAGTTTATAGCTAGTTTTCCGGTTTATTCTTAACTAGATCTTACGCTAGATTTCGTGCATTAGGATTGTAATACTTTTCTTGCATTGCATACAGGTATAGATGGCTTAATGTTACTCAAACATCTTGTAAATGAGTTAAATTTTGTCACCTAAATATTTCAAACAATTTAATCTATTCTCAACAACACACTTAAATATTTTCAATAAATTACCTTGGTTTGTCTTAGGTTGTTTAAATAAGAGAAATTAGATCATTTTAAAACATTAGTAGTTATATAAAAGAAAAAGTATTTTCAAAATCTAAGTGTGTTCATAAATAGTCTTTCACATAAACAAAACATAAAATAATCATGATGTAATAAGTCAACTTTCAATCATTCACTAACCTCACTCATAAATAATCTTAGGATTAATGGAACACACTATCAAAATGTCTACCTATTTTTAAATGAGTGTTCGTGAGGGTCAAGAAAGATCTTGATATTATATCAATTCATTATTCAAATTATGGTTGATATATTTATCAAATCTAATTGATATGTTTTTGAGTGTGGACAAGAAATTGGATTGTTATTTTTTAGTTTCAAGATTATATCAAATTACAACAAAGGATATAGTCTTGAATCTACATACTCAATCACACTCAATTTATATGAAAATAACAAAATCCTTTTCCAAAACGATAAGAATATGCATCGGATCATAACTCACACTTGTGAATATGATATCATATGGAGTCTACTTGTTCAATAGTTGTGTTCCAAATATTAGAATAACATGTTTAACACATGCATAAAATATACAATGAAGTAGGATTGACGATTTGGATGTTTCGTCCGAAATATTCAAGCAATTTATATTGCAATGCAATGGATAAATGTGTCATATCCGAAAAACCAAACATGAGCAAACTAACAACATATGTAAACTTTGCTCACACTACTTAAAATCATCACTTCAAGATAAAATACATATTTAAGAATAATACACACTATATATTCTATGTATTTTATTTTCTTTGTCGCATGAATGGTTGTGTTACAAGATAATGTAGTCCCTTTTTGAAATAATATAAGTTATTAGAATTGAAAAATAACTTGTCACAATCCATAAACAAGTAAAATTTATTTTTTCAAATACTAGTTAAAGTATGATATATAACATTGGCAAAAATCATAGAAAATAATATTTGTTTAAGAATATATTAATGTCTAGTTTTGATATCATTTGAGAATCACAAACTCATTTAAGATAAATAATCTTAATGAGATTCATTTCACAAGAGATGCTAAGGTGCACTCTTAAGTCTAGATCATTTATTAAATCAAGTAATATGCCATCAAAACCAAACAACCGGTAAATCATGAATAAAAGATTAAAACTTTTTGTTTACTCTTATTTAACATTCAACATGTCTCTATTGGGATCGTGAATAAAATATATCATCTAGATTTACCTTCATAAAAACATGACGTTGGAGTCACATTAAGCCAAACATTAGTGAACCAAGCAAACTTCATATTTGGTACTCTTCGATAGGTAAATTTAGGAATTTAATTTCTTCTAAAAAGAGAATGACTACTGGAGAACCTATTGTCTAGAAACTCAATTTAACCTAACGGTTGAATTGCTTCTATGTGAGAAGTTGGGTGTGTGTAACCCGTAAAAATGGTCGTGTTTAGCCTTAATTGAGCACCACTAGTAATAGTCTCATACTCATTCTCCAACTTGATTAAATTGCTATTCCTAAATGTACCTAACTCTAAGCTTACTTTTATGAACTTTGCTTCTCATTAGGTGCTTTTATTCCTAGATTTATGGCATATCGCATATATGTTGTTTCTAGATGTTTATTTGCTCCTACGTGATTTGATTGTATGCCTTTACATGCTTAAATCTATATGTCTCATTCATCTACGTATATATTTCTTGCCTTTAGATCATTCACCCTCATTTCATGAGAACCTTAGTGTCACAATCCGATAGGTCATATTAGTCTCAAAACTATCTTAAGTGTCCTAGAGTCTCCATGCATACTTACTTCCTTATTCATCATCTTGTTTCCTTCCAAACAATCCACTCCTTTGTCAAGAGATTGTTAGATTGTAATCTAATATCTCTCTAAGTTGATGTGACAACTTAAATATTTCATCCGAAATGTTCAAGTATTTTTAATTAGCAAAATGCAAATTAAAATGTCACTCATTGTTCATGTCTATTTCTTGAGCCATGACTCTATTATTATATAGATGTCAAACACCTTCCGTTCACCTTTAGGAAAACCTCCTTGTATGCTATTCTTCATCCTTCGTGTCATTGTCAAGATTATCATTTTCATGTTGGTTTGTCTTTATTTGTGTCACACTCTATGTCCCAATGAGCATGAATTTAATGGGAAGGGAAATCACACTCACTCACATATATCCTTCTACCTCACACCCAAAACCGAGTCATCCTTTGTACTACCAATCTCGAGTCATCCACCATTTCCATGCCCTCAAAGAAACCAAGAATCGATATCATACCTCCTAAACCATTCCTCATTGATTTAACACAAGATAACACCAACACTCTATCACCACCACCTCAATGCTCATCTCCTAGTGCTCCTAATGCACCTTCCAAAACACCATCAACTCATGGAACCTCTACCTCCTCCATACCATCATCATCAATCAATGACTATATCAACACCCACTTGTCACCTCCACCAAGAACCACCATCTCAAACAAAAACTTGTCATCATACCACCAAAACAACTCTTTATTGACCTTACTAATGAAGATGACACCACTCTATCCATCAATGGATATATCAACTCACAATTGACTCCACCACCAAAAGTATCACCACCACCTCCTACCCAAGAAATTCCTTCCTTGAACATCACTCTTTCGCTTTCGCCTAGTCATCTCCACTTGATCCTCATTTCCCAACTTCACAAGCAGATTCAACCATATAACCATTCCCTACATTCTACTAAGTACATCATCACCACCAAAACTTAAATCCCTGAAAGTCAAACCATCTCTCATGATACATAAACCCATGTTCATCCTTGTTTGTTCATGTAGTCAAAAGTCAAGTGAATTTCTTTATGAAATGCGTCTTTTCCACTTCCTAGCAAGTGAAGAACACAAAGAAGATATCCAAGCTTCAAGTGTTGTTGAGTCATCACCCCCTTATCCAAGTGAATTTCATTACAAAATGCGTCTTTTCCACTTTCTAGCAAGTGAAGAACACAAAGAAGATATCCAAGCTTCAAGTGTTGTCGAGTCATCACCACCTCATTTCACATATCCACCTTCTGTCGTCAACCAACAAAACACCTAAAAATCCCATGATTCCCTATCATCCACCTTTGTCAAACGATATATTAATCTAAACCATAATTGTCAACCATTTGTCATCACCTTCCCGTTCCATTCATGCTCATCCCTCCTCATTATTTCTACGCTTTTTTAGAACGTATCATTCTCATCTTCATTTTTCTTTAACTCTTTTAGAGTATATATATATTTTTGGCATCTTTCGGTCGAATCTTTGCATTAAGTCCTAATCATTGTCATGTTTTAAGCGTTGGTCATATTATTTTTTTTGGGGAATTTAGGTTGTTGTGTTTAAAACAATAATTGCATGTGTCATATTTTTAGTCTATATACCTTAGACATCCATATTTTGTTCCCCAATAAGTGTCATGCATATATCTATCATCATCATTATGTATATGTGCATTCTTTTTCAACTAACTTTGCCTTGTAGCACTCTTCTGTTGCTTGATTTCTTGATGCCTCAAATGAGGGGGGGCATACACCAAAAGGGAGCATTGGTGATGTGTATTACATCCCTATCTATATATATATATTTTTTTTTCGTTGCAGGAAACTAACCCTTGATTCAGGTTAAAAGTTTGCAATTTATTTGATCCATGGTTTCGCTAGAGTCATGCTTTAGAGGTTGATTTGATCAAGGCTTCACTTACGATGATGCAAGCTCGCCTCTTTATTTCAAGGATTGAAGGGTAGTAAAAGTCTCGTCTAGGAGTCCACCTTTTTGCTTCGACAAAAGGAGGAGAAGAAGTGTAAACAAGTAACTTATACATTTTACTATGAGTTATAGTTTACATAGTTTGTCATCATTAAAAAGGGGGAGATTGTTGGCATAAATATTACGATATTTAATCTAAACATCCTCTTCATGTTTTGATAATGACAAAGATGTAAGTTACAACACATAACGTAAAGTGTTTAAGTTACTTGTGATCACAAATCATCTATGCATTCATACGTCAACGTCTCTCGACATCTCAACGTTCCGAGTATGCTTCAACAATCACTTAAGGTATGTATAAACAAGTGAAGAAGTTGTGAAGAAGTCGTGAAGTCATGTAGAAGTTGTGTAGTGATCGAAGTCTTGTCGTGAGATTGGTTCTAGCTACTATTAGAACCCAACATTTAGCTTAGTGTCGTTAATTGGTGTAAGCAAAAGTTGTGTACAGTTTTCTCCGCCAAAAAGAAGCTTGTTGAGTAGTGAAGAAAACTCTCGAGTAGGTGACTCGGGGAGTGGAGTGGGGCAAGGAAGGTGTCCTTGTAGCCGAACCCCTATAAATCATCGTGCCTGGTTTGCATTTCCTTTCTCTTAACTCTTTTCATTTATTCTTACATTTATTGCTTTATATCTATGCTTGCAAATATGTGTTGATTGTTGCTTATATTGTTTTGATGTTGATTGTGTGATAGATAGAAGTTAATATTGTTATAGGATGAATAATTATATTATATGGTCTAATGGACTTAGCTGCATTATTCACACTTCTCATGTTGAGTTTAACTTAATCGATAATTTGATACAAAACGTTTTAAGATTTTAAAAGGAAAACATATTCACATAAAGATTAACCAAAGCTCCATTCATAAAACTAAGTTTTGTAAATAAATCCAAAAGCATACATATATAATTGATCATATTGATTATATGTTGTTTTCATACTAAACTCTAATTGAAGGTTTTTCGAATGAACTTTGAACAAGTTAAAAAGATGTAAAACTATTCAACCCTCCCCTTCTAGTTTTCCACATAAACATCAACAAACACAAAACACGAGAAATGGAAGAGGTTGCCCTCCTCACGTCACTTATTAGTAAATATAAAGAAAATAAAAGGATAAGCATGGGGTGCCTTCCACGAAGCGCTTGTTTATTATCGAGTCATGTAGCTTAGACTCGCCCCGAATTTACATAATCTTTGGGGAGCAAATGGAATGGACACCTGGCAAGATAAACGGAGATGCCGGGGTCAAAGACGGTATCCTCACTCCCGGAGGAATGAAGGAGGGAAGAAGTCACATCATGTATGATAAACGGGAGAAAGATTTTTATAACAATTAAGATCAAATTCCCGTTTTCAAAAATCAATTTTTTCAATTTTTTTGTTTTGCATTTCATCTTTAAAGCTCATTTTGTAAAACAACTCATCCATGTGAGTTTTCTCAAAAAGTGATATACCGGGTTTGAAAATTTTATCCTCAGAGAGGAATGAGTTTGAAATATTAACCACGGTAAAATTTTCAGAAAAAGATGAGTCACTCTCGGGTGACAAAGAAGAGAGAATATCTTGTTCAAATAACTCATTGATCGAATTCTCAATTCCTGGTGGAAGAGGATCAATGGGAGCAAGTTCACCGGCTAACTCCTCAAAGATAAATGATTCATATTCGGGGAGAGAATGATGAGAACGAGAAGTGGTACTGCCACTAATCTTCTCTCCCATATGATCAAAATGAAAACTTCAAATTCCGGAAGAGAATAATTGGAAATAAAGTCACTATCCTCAACGGGGATAGGAGAAGAAGTCGGAGGATCATTCAATGCCTCAATCTTAGAGATGAGAAGATTTATATTCAATAATTTTACATGAAGTGCATCATCTTGGATTTCAGTATCAAGTTCTTCATCATTCTCTTCTTCTAAGCTGACGAGCTCAGAAGGTAACTCATCCACATAGTCGATGTCTCCACAAGCATCATCGTTGGAATCGGAGAACATCACATCACGATCATTCAAATTGTCAAGAGGAGGTAACTCAAATTCTTTTGCCGTATCAAAAGTATATTTCTCAAAATCGGGTAAAGAATCCTTGAGCTCGGGCTCCAAAGGATCTGACGGCTCAATAATATCATCAACGTTGTCGTTCTTCGGAGGGAGAGAAGGTAACGGTTCATCTTTCAGTAAATTTTCAAGAAAAAGGATGTCTCCCTCCGAATCAAAATAAGTATCATCCAAAACGGAGTCACTTCGCTCAACCGGTGTGAGAGAAGGATGGGAAGACTCGGGAATATCTTCAGATATATCAAGATGATCATTTTCAACAATTTCAAAATCACCGTTAAAAATTTCCCCGGACTCACTTGGAATTGGGACGAGATTCTTAACACTAGACTTTTTGAATTCATCCGATTCCGTTGCCGGAATAGTGTTTAGATGCTAGTCCCCCATTTTTAGAGAGTCCTCGGGTTCTATGGGAGGAAAGAATGGTGCTATTTGAGGGAAAAGGTTGATCGTAATTATCTCCTCATCATTATCGGAATCATAGTAAATAAAAGACTTTTGGAATTTACCCTTTCTTTATTCGGCAAGTAGCTCCTCCATCGACTTTCCCTGAGAGTTATGATTGATTTCAAATAGTCTAAATTTTTCGCGCATTCTATCTTCAAACGATCCCCCACAATGTTCAAAATTTGATGAATTTTCATCGAAATATGTGTAAGATACTAATAATTATAACATATGGTTCTTGTGTATATGGTAAGATTTAAGAAAGAAGAAGAAGAAGAGATTAGAAGAAGAGTTTTAGAGAGAGAAAGAGAGAGAGAATTGGGAACTTAGAGAGAGAAAGTGAAATGTGAAATATTAGATTAATGAGAGTTCCAACCCTTCCCACACAAGGGAAGGGGTATTTATACTTACACTAATACGCCCCTACACGGGCTATGGAGTGAGCTGACAGTGGGTAAAAGACCCGACCCAACTCCACAAATATTACTTAAACTAACTACGTACTACGATAACTAAGTAAATACTAATAAACCTACGAGCTACATAAATGCTAAATAGATACTTGGGGTGACCGAGTCTTCTATATAAAAAAAACGTATTCCTAACAATCTCCCCCTAAGGGAGGTCACCCCAGAAATTAAACATTGAATTCTATCATCTAAATCTTTGTAGATAACTTTGTAGCTTGTAGCCGTTGATTCTTCATTGTCATGACCTTTGCGCTTTCAGCAGCGGACTCTAGATGACTTGTTTAATGTGTAGGATGATCTTTGGCATTACTTTGAGTTCATCATCCAAATGAATATCTTCAAGTCATCTTTGAGTAGAAATGTCTCTATGTGATGTTGTGACTGTCTTTGTGTTGTCATGCTCACACTTTTCTGGATCATGATCTTCTGCGTCAGAGTTGTGGAAGCATAGTTGAAGCCCATTCCATGATCATGATTTCTTTGGATTTGATGTTGAAGTGTGAGCATGAGGTGATGAATCGACGTCTTTTCTGCAATCAGCCACAATCTCCAGCTTCTTTATCTCCGGCGGTGAAAGTGATAAGGTTGGCATGTTGAGCTGCATGAAAATTGGTTAGTAATAAACATACCAGCACTTATAGGTTCGGACTTAGAGATCGTCAACAGTATAGTGTGAAGACTTTCTCTAATCCTTACCAAGGCCGTTCCCAATCGGATACCCTCGAAATGGCTTTCACTGACATACCGAAGTACATCAATGATTAGGTGAGTCGCTAGAGATCACCCCACGACTGTAGACCGTTTTGGAACACCACCGCTAACACTAAGCGTAATCCACGAGAGATTACCGAAGCGACCTGCTTTCAGGGCTGTTTGATGTTAACCCTGGCAGGAATTTCCACTCAATCACTGGGAATTACATACGTATATTCCCTCATAAGTGTTCTTGGCAGATTGCTAAGATCTGCGTAGGACTCAAAATATAACAGCTGGTGTCCTTAATGTTGAACAACCAGTATAGAAGTATCAAGTGTTCCTATGAGATCTTTAGATGTATCTCGTGGCTTTAGACTCGATAAGTGCAATATTTGGTCGTCGGAGACTGGAGCGGTGTCTCCTGTTTCAATATCAACATAGCTCGTAATGAGCGGTCGATAGATTATGTAGGGTTCCCCGTGAGAATGAAACAAGCTCTTTTGGGAGAACTTGAGTGGTTAGAAGGTTTAGTGCAGTGCGTCACTGGGTCCATGACGTCTTGTCTTCAATACCGATGTTACCTTACTAACAATCAGTGGCATACGAATTAAACCCGGTTTCTTCCCTAAGATTGAATAATGGGAGGGCTATTTCTTTTCACCCTTTCTCATTTCATTTCTTTTTAATTCTTCAACCCCTTCTTTCTCCTTTCTCATTTATCTCCTTTTTTCATAGTCATACCTAAGGACTTTCTAATACTATCTATTCGATATGGTCCTTGGGTAGATCCTTCCGGTTCTGGCGGATCATAGGACGGTTTTCCTAACCTTAGCCACCTTATAACTTCATGACTATCCTATGTTGCCGTTTGACCAAATCATTGAAAATTCTCTCAAAGTGTTTATGATTAAGAAACACATTTTTACTAACACTTTGAGGATTTTAGGATTTTCAAATGCTCCCCTTTAGCATGTGCTCATAGGTTTTTGATAGAAATTTGCACATGTCGGGGTGAGTTGCACTTTTGAATTGATCCACTCTTAATAGATATATACCCTAGGGACACACTTACGTTGCTTAGTTAAAGGGATCCATTATCAGCTTTTAGGTGATAACTAGCCCTAGTAACTAACTTGAAGTTGTTAACATTACTTAAGAAGGAAGTTAGACCCGTCAAAGTATACATCTAAAAAGAGCTTCTCGAAACGGTACTTTCTACTTAGATAAATCCTTTCGAATTCCAACATTTGTGTTTCGTCAATTCACGAGTCAATTCTGAGCGACGCTCAAATAAGATGCCAACACTTTTTATTCATCACAAACCATTTTGCTCCCCCTCAATATGTGCATTGGTTCAATTTAAAAAAAAAAATTAAAAAAATTTAGCACATACTGGAGAGCGTACATAATAGTCCAAAAGCATCACATTTTTAAATCAGATTTCATATTAAAATCACATTCTCTCCCCCGATCAAAAAATTTCAAATCATTTAAGATTTTGTGATCCCAATTGATTTAAATGAGTTTAGAAATATGGGAGAAGATGTGGTCAGATTTTATTATGTACTGAGTTTTGAGACACTTTTTCACTGCTGCTGGTGCACAAAGTTTAGAAAGGTGCAGAAATTTTGAGCAAATACGCTCCCCCTCAATTAATGACCCGTTTTCTATTTAAAGAGCTGTAGTCATTAAGTTGAGCGGCAAGGAATTTGTGAAATTTTAAGTCCAATAGCCACCTTGTAAACCACAAAAACTCTCTTGAAGAATCATCGATGAGAGAGATGTTGGGATGAAAGAAGACTTCTCTTCTTTTACAAGAAATGATGCACTGAAACGTACATCATTTCGATGGTGCACGGATGTAACGTAATCCATGCCCGGGTGAGGTTCACCCCCTGTTAGGAACAACCGTCTTTTTGGCGACGTGTTTTCCTCATTTTGAAAAGCGGGTTGCTATCTGAAGTAATAGCAAGCCATAATTTTACGAACGGGTTACAGTCTGAAATAACTGCAAGCCATTTAGGCATGTTTTGAAAACATTTTGAACTTCTGTTCGAACTTCATTTAAAGACCCGTGTAATTATTGAATGACATTTCTAGGACCGTAAATGTTATCGATGTCAGAAGACATGCCTTAAAAGAAACTATTTTTGGTATTTTCTATTTTTCTGATTTTTATGGTTGAAGATTTTATAATTTTCTATTTACAATTTTGTTGAAAAGAAAAAAATATGTACAAAATGGATTGCACGCATGGTTTTAAAGAATGATTTAGCAATGCACATTCCTGACATAGAATTCCAACGAGGATTGAAAACTGGTGTTTCATTTTGACATAAGACTTGTGGAATCTATGGAGATTTAAAACTCTTTTTCTGTTGAAAAGTTGATTGAGAAACCCGGTGTTTCTCTCGGAGTTTTAAAATCTGAAGAAGAAGATTTCCTTCTNTTTAAAGAATGATTTAGCAATGCACATTCCTGACATAGAATTCCAACGAGGATTGAAAACTGGTGTTTCATTTTGACATAAGACTTGTGGAATCTATGGAGATTTAAAACTCTTTTTCTGTTGAAAAGTTGATTGAGAAACCCGGTGTTTCTCTCGGAGTTTTAAAATCTGAAGAAGAAGATTTCCTTCTAAAGTTGAACCACATGGGTTCTTTTTGAAGATTTGTTTTTGTGATAAGTGGAAATCTTCTGGCGTTTGAGATTACGAAAGCAAAGTCATTCTTATAATACATCGAAAGCATTTCAGATTTTGAAATTTTGACAGAATTTGAACGACTTTGCTTTGGTCTCCTCACTTGCTTTATCGGAGTAAAGCGACAGTGCGAAGATTTTGAAAAGCTTGTTTCTCAACATTTGAATCCTGTTTCAAGTTTGGCCTTTTGACACATTTAGCCCGTTTGACCTCTCTCATCCTTCTCATGAAAATAATTAATTGATTTTACATATTACAAAACGCTCATGAGAGATTGGTGTATCAGAAATCAAACAAAAATATGCCACTACATGAACAATACGGTTGGACATTTTTCTCCTCCTCAAAACATGTTTCATACTAAACATTTAGGCAATAGTTGAACTTTTGACGAAACATATCTTGACTTCAAGTACGATGACATGTACTTGCACACTGAAAATGTATCAGGCACAAACAAACATACAGGAAAATCAGAAACTCATTCTAAATCATCCTAAGTGCACAGAATTCTCAAATTAACACACAAGATCACAGATTAATTCATTCTTTCACCACTACTAGAAAATGGAGCTAAAGCAACACTCGTAAAGTGTTGTATTAGGCCTAAAAAATGTTGCTTAATGCCTAGTGCAACACCTTTTCAAGTGCTGCCTTAGGCTCCGTTGCCTTAGGTCTAAAGCGACACTTTTGCCATATTGTGCAACACTTTTGTCAAAGTGTTGCTCGTGTTTACAAATGCAACACTTTCAGATTGCAACACTTTTGATACTTATGTGCAACACTTCTAATTATACAACACCAACCAATGACAACACTTCTACACATCAAGTGCAACACTTTCCATTATCCATTACAACACTTCTTTTTCATTTTAACAATCCTAGTGCAACACTTTTTCACGAGAGGCAACACTAAATTTAGCTTTTCATATTTGCTCAACAAAATTCAAAAGTTACGAATATAAGCAACGTTTTAATTATACGGGGATACATAACTTGTTTCCATCATAGCAATGATATAATGTCATCAACAATATCATATTCCAAATACAAATTTGTCAAAAGTCAAGCTACGATAAAGTTCATAAACTCAAAAATCTGCACACTAAAATAATGGATAGTACTAAAATCTTCTTCGTCATGTGTTCTCAAAAGACTTCCATTTGATAGTTGCAAATCTTGATTTCCGCCATATGCCATTATAAAGCAACCTGGTATATATATAACCAAAGAATAAAATTAGATTTTGTTACATTATGTGACACAAGATGTTATCAAACACTATATTAAAGCCATTAAAGTCAATGATATCAATATTTTAAAAGACCTGATAGAAATCCTATACTTAAAGAAACATGGTGGCGTATTATGCTATAAGTATATAACATACCTTCTACCAAAAGAGATAAATCACTTATGTTAAAACCCTGCGAGCTACTTCAGGAGGTAGTTTTTCTAGGATCTTTCGCACCGCTTCTTCAACTAATTTGTCACGCTCATTGGAAAGTTCCTTTCTCATCAGTTCTAGTCTCTTTTCATTATCCTCCTTTAGCTCAACGATTTGCTGTTCATAAACCTCTGCAAGCTTCCTGTGGCTATCATCATGTTGACCATTATCACCTTCTAAACCGGCTGTACTTGATCGCACAACAATATCTGATGGGGCCATATTAGAACTACCACTAGCTTGCACCTTTTTTATCAACGTGTTAGTAACACCTCTACCAAAAAGTCTACGGTGTCCATCATATTCTTTGTTCATCACAGCTAGAAAAGGATCTTTGGGAGAACTTTCATTTTCTTGAGGCTTGTAGTTCTTCATTTGTTCCTTCAATATTTTGTTAAGAAATTAAGTGTATACCCAATAAAACAAACAAATGATACTGGAAATATTAAGGACTATCTTACTATTTTCTCCGCTGTGTCATCATATGTATCAACATATACATTTCCTTCTTTCCTTTCCCGTGTGCACTCAAACATTTGAGTCAAGGTAGGTGGTTCTTTGTTTGGGTCTTTATTTTTCTATATTAATGATTAAAAAACAAACATCAACAAGAGAGTATTATTAGGAGGGATGAAACTAGTACTGATAATCTCAGCATGTTATTTAAATTATAGGTCTGAAAGTTACATAAGGGGAAAACACATCAAAAGAAATAAAGAAAAAAATTAAGACAAGCAGGTGCATAAGATAAGAAAAGCACATTACCTGTTCCTCACGAATCCTAGCAAAACTCTTTGGACCAGCTGTGTGCATGTTTTTTTGAGACATGCGTATATTCCTTGCGACTAAACACCGGTCCTACACGCAGTGTAACCAAAAATTCACAAATAATGTAGCCAAGGACATCAAAGAATACGTGTTTTCACTAAAGATAATATAAGCTAAATTACCATCACTTTTTTCTTACTCCACAAAGTTAACAACTGTGCAAAATCTTTCTGTGGAACTGATTTTGGTCGATTCTTCCATCTTGTTCTTGTATCCTTAAATTTATAGAAGTGCTTTTTCTTGAGCCTACATTTATATCCTCTCCAGCAAGCTCCAATAGATTGTAGCACCCAAGATTTAGCAGCATCAGGTACAATGTATTTGCCCTTATGAAAATAAAGTTTCTTAATAAAAGAAGAAAAAGCTTCACTAAAAAGGGTATATAAACTAGTTTTAAAAGTTTACCAGTACATATTCCCACATCTTATCCTTATGAGGTACTTTTCGCCATGAACTACATGTCAAAGGCGCATAACTGTACGTACGAGCTATTGTACCTAAAAACCGAGAGAATTTACCAACTGTATCTTTCTCCTTAGTTACAGGGCCAACAGGCTGTCCAAATTCATTGCATATGATCTTCTCACGTGCATCAAACATTCGTACATGAATATCATGCATCATTGTTGGGCCCCTTTTCCTTGCCGTAGACATAGCTAATATTCAATATACATAATAAGAAAAAATCAGAATACATACATTCAAACAACAAAATTGCCAAAATTTAGCTATGTAATTCAAGTTAACCTGCTTTTTCCATGTTAGGGCCATCAAGTTGTGCTTCAACGCGTTCAACATCCTCATTTTCAGAACAATCTTCACTATCATTCCCAGATTCTATCCCGTTTTGATTATTTTCAAACATAAAATGCTCAATGTCGTCATTGTCTTCACTTTCAAGACCATCTTCTGATATTTCATCTTCGCTCATATCTGTAATAATATAAAGCAAGTTAACCTTGAATTGTCTCATTATTTTTACATTCATTTTCTACCATCTATGATAAAGTATTACCTAGAGATCTCACATCCTCCCCTTCGAGTCGATTTTGAATACTTTCAAATATTTCATTCTCTATCTCTTCATTCTCTTCATCATGGGCACCATCATGTTCTTTGTCAACTTCATTCATATCTATAACCATGGAAAAGCATATATATGAAAAATAGATCTACCGAATACCATTTCATTTGTTAAATAAATTTTTTATAGAAATGATACATACATACCTTGAGATCTCACGCTATTCTCCCATTCATTCTCGTCAACAGAAAATAGTTTTCTCCTTGGTCCACTTACGCTCGTTGTCAACGTATTAGTTTTTCTTAAATTGTGTTCTAGTTCCGATTGTTTTCTTAGTGACCCTTTTTTATTTAAGATCAGTTGACCCATGGTAATTCCAGCCTTTGGTTGATTCCTTTTTTCAACATTTGAATCCACAATCTTTCCCTTTTTTTCACCATCGACACATGGTATAACATGAGAGATATTCGGAGCACAAACCCGTTGCTTTGATAAATTAGCATATCTATTCATGGACATTGGCGCAATATATTGTCGACGATGTATCTGTGACAAATTAAAATTTATCATAGAGTGAAATGTTGCAGAAATTTGTCACAATGAAAGATTTCTAATTTGGTTACCTTTTTGGGAGCCGTAACATGTGTAGCAACTTCTTGGTAATTTTCCTCGGTATCACTAGATTCTTCAGGATTATACTCTATATCTTTGTAATTGGTAACCTTGGCTTTCTTTTTCCTTTTCTTTGTATTTTCAGCTACTGCTAAACTTGTCAAAGAATCGGCAATATTTTTAACTCCCAACTCTCGTAATCTTTGTTGGTTCTCCTGGACCCTCAACATTTTACTCCTCTCATAATCAGTTATAATCTTTTGGGCACCTTGATTATGCATTCCTTTGTTTCCCATCACTAACTGTATAAAAGTCCAACACCAACATTAAACATCATATTAATCGATACAATAATCCGTAGGACCAACCAGACAATCTCGTCTAATCTCATTTGACATATTATAATACCTTAGACCAGGTAATTATGTGTTGATTGTTGGTTGTGAGCAAAATGATATTTGAATAACAAAAAGCAATTAACTAACACAGTTTGCATAAGCAATTCATATACTTTTTAAAATACTAACAACATAGATTTGTTTAAGTACAACAGTGGGCAATAACTAATTTCTATAGCAAATAGAAGTGATGCTTTCTAGACCATGTGAAGGTACACGACATAGCACAAGAGACCAGAGAATGTCCACATTACATAGGCCCGTACTATAACCCAAGACCAAACGAATGTTACCTATTACTTACAAGCAAATTCATTTGTACCACTATGATTATTATAATAACATATCTAATATCCTTTCCTAATGATTGTAACATTGTCACTGTGTAAGAATCTGAGCTCACTAAATCAGGTACTTGTAGACTCACTGAGGTGACTGCAATGCACTTTTGATTCTCATTTTAAGAGAATTATTCCAACTGTTAGTGTTGAGCTACTCTCGCCATACGATATAACTTATCCACATCCATTTTGTAAGGGTAATCACTACATAAATATAACTACAATATCACTTACATTTATTGGTGTTTACTCTCTTAAAGTCCATATCACTTACGGTTTCCGATATTATCAAACAAACATCATTTATCTCCTATCACAAACTTTAGTCCAAGTCCATAACTTGCAAATTATACTCTGAGCAAAAAACTAAAAAAAGAAAACATAAAACATATACAAAACTATATCAAGACTAGTAGAATAGTAAAACTTTACGCTATATTTCAAGGCCGATAGTTAGTATCAGTTGTTAGATAAATATTAATAACTTTTAGCCAATTGACAGTGAAGCAACTTGATCATATTTGTACTAATACTTTACAATGCAGAATATATAAAAGAATGTCAAACTAAAGCGTAAAAAACTATTGAACTACTTATTATAATCCCCTGTTACCTTTGTTTATTACATGAATCTACTAAACTATTCTTAATAGTACTACCACTAGTATATCCATCAGCATGCCAAGTAAAATACTTAAGTAAATATAATCATTCAAGAGAGTAGATAAGTTATATCTATATCAATATTACCAGTGCACTCCTAACTCCAAAAGGCATACACTATAAACAAATCAATATAATTATAGCTTGGCTACAATGGTTATACTTCTTGTTTGCGTAGACTGTTATATTTGATTTTCAACATACACCCATAATTTCAGCCTACTGAAAACAGTAATAAACATTTTTTTTTGAAAGGCAACATGATATAATGCTACAAGCAAACAAATACAACACATGACACCCCAACTCCTCAATCAAGAAAATTATGGAAATTGAGACCCAGACAAGGAAATTACAAGGACTCACAAATAGCAATACAAACCAAAATGACATTTGTGAATTTGTGCAGTCCATAGTACTAATTCTCCTTTTGAGGAATTTAATCAAACACTTGGTGTTCAAAAAATATATGGGTCATTTTGATATATATTCCATCTATCCATAAAAGAAATTTGTACATATAATCAATGTAGAGAAACAAATAAGATTGCAAAGAGCTAAGAAAAATCGGCATTAAAGAAATTGATATTTCGCATTCAACTTCTGCTACATAATATTTCATCCCAAACGAAATTGGTACTTCATATGCAATTTATAAAATAATACATTTCATGATACTTAGAGATAAATTAATTACCTGTTGCTTGTCGGTGTAAACTAGGTATGGTGAAAGAACATTCGACTGATGGCTAAAATATATCAATTAATAGACTTGGAGGGAAACTATATTAGGGGAAAAAGAAACCGCAAGGTTTAGGAGGGGATTTTAAAATTTTTAAGGAATGTTAAAAGGTTTTGATGATTAAAAATGGCGCCATCAATTTAAGATTTAGGATTTTGGGCGGACAATTGAGCGGGTTAGGTTTTAGTTCCCTTGTTCTTTATAAAATCTGGAGACATTGTTTAACTACTTTTTAATTAATTGGACTATAAAGTATACATTATTATTACAAAATCTTGGTATTTTTTTGTTCTTTTTATAAAAACAAGTTACATGTTTCTATGCCGTAACAAAAGAAAAATGAAGAATTTTTTTTTTAAAACATATATTAGTCATCATGTTAGCAATACTAAAAGTATGAAAGCTTATTAAATTGACGTGTTATCATCCTTCTAAAAAAATGTTGTCATATGCAGGGACGGAGCCAGGGGTTCCTGCGGGTGCCCGGGCACCCCATGGATTTTTTCGATATAGTATTAATTTTTAAAAAAAACATCGATTTTTCATAAAGTCATCTTAAATGCACCCGGTCCATCGAAATGTGTTTCTAGTATTACTGTTCAATTTTTTTTGTGCACCCGGTCATATTTGGTCCTGGCTCCGTCCCTAATCATATGTGGTGTATTAATACACATGCCGCTTTTCTAAAAGAATTTTTGCAAAACTTTTAAAAAAGTGTTGCATTACTTATTAAACATGTTGCCTTTTTTTTATTAACATTTGCAACACTTTGAAAAAATGTTGCATTAGCTATTAGCATGCAACACTTCTCCTCTAAATGTTGCTTTATAATCAATGTTGTTTAAAATGCAACATATTTTTAAAGTGTTGCTCTTTAAGTGTTGCATTAGGCTTGTTTTCTTGTAGTGATTTATAGCTTATATTCAATTTCACCTCTTATGATTAAGTTATACCCTTATTTAGCCTTTTAATCTTTTCATCAGCTTTTACTCATGAACAGGTCCTAATTTTACGAATTTTTGATTCACATTATGTCACAAACCACTAACTTCCCCTTAGGTTAAAATACCTTACTAACTTAGATTAGGCCCTCACTAGCACCCTAGGATTAGAAATGCCTTACTAACTTAACTTAGGCCCTTATTAGAGCACACTAGGATTAGAAATGCCTATAGGATTTTCCCGAGTTAAATTTTTGTTTTAATATATCATTATAACCTAACTAACCCTCAAACAAGCTCACGTATCCACCTATGCCAACCACTACTATGTTTACTTGATGTAAACATCCAGGTATGTTAAGTCTAGGTAATAAACATATTTTCACTAAGAAAACTAGTACTATACTACCCTATACTTGCTAGAAAACCCTAAATGCACCTACATGTTTCCAATTAGCTTTAAAACCCTAACTGCCTATCTGAATTTACATGCAAAGTGCTTAGGACTTAGTTATATGTTAGAATAGATACCNACTTATTAAACATGTTGCCTTTTTTTTGTTAACATTTGCAACACTTTGAAAAAATGTTGCATTAGCTATTAGCATGCAACACTTCTCCTCTAAATGTTGCTTTATAATCAATGTTGTTTAAAATGCAACATATTTTTAAAGTGTTGCTCTTTAAGTGTTGCATTAGGCTTGTTTTCTTGTAGTGCACTCGAGATTTTCCGATTATTATCATGGTTTTGGGTCAGGTTTTGAGACTTTACATGCATGCTAGTATCATGATGCATGAATATCGTACGAGCAAACACCTAGTAGCAGCAGCAAAGACATTGACATCTTAGACCCTAAGTCACTTGAATTCAAACCTATGTTGTTTCTAATCGAGCAAACACCCAATCAAGAATTCTTTAGTGTTCTCTAAGGCTATATGAACTAATTAATTAGACTAAAACACATCAAAGGGGAATGCTTCAATCGATAGTTGCATAAACCCTAGTATCTGACCTTTTTGATTAGTGTTATCATTTGAAACATTTTATGGAATGATTAGTCAACAACCATGAAGAAATTAGAATCTCACAATAATCGAGGATAAAAAAGAAACTAGTTAGTCTGAATTGTTGAGGTTTTCAACTATGTGTTATACTTTTGAGAGCATTATTAATTCGAATGATGAAGAAACAATTTTTCTTGTAGAATTATGATAAGGTGTGCAAACTTCATGATGTTGTGAAAATTTTCCTTCCTCAAAACATGTTCCATTTTGACAGTGCAGATGAATATATGTTTTAATGGAGGAACATAGTTTTGAAGATAAGAGGTTTGCAGTCATAGAAAGAAGATTCTTTTTGTATTTTTTTTTGAGAATTTCGTATATATTTTATTTTTTATGTTTTAAGATATGTGCAGTATGTATTATTCAATTTAAGAAGATGATGATGTGAATACCAAAGTAAGAATATCGTTATGCACGTGTAGGAATCAGCAGTCAACATCTCTTAAACTTTCACCACCAAAGCTTTCGAGGCTCCTGAATGATCGTGTGAAGCCGTAGTTGCCATGATAAAATCTTAAACGTGATTTTACAACTCTTGTGACTTAAACCGAGAGATCGATTCTCTCCCGCGATTTTACTAAAGTCAACAAAAGAAACCGAAAGATGTGATATGTGAGTTAGACTTAGAGTGAGATCTTGGATAAGTCACAATTAGCACTAAGTGTCAATTCGCAACAAGTCAAGTTACAATAGATCCGATCGTAATAAGTCAAGTCGTAAATATTAACTCACACCGTCAAATTACAATCAGAACAATCGAAACGACTTAAGTCACAACAATTAACCAAACACAGGTTGATAACAAATCACTAGAATCCCACAACTGAGTTAATCGCTAGGCACCACCAAATCATCGAATTTTAGCCTCCTCATTATGATGCTTTGGTAGCTTCCCCTCAAACCGACAATCGCCTACATGAGACCACTTCCCCCAAGTCGTTGAAGTGATGCAAAAAGTCTCATTGTATGAAACTCAGAAACCCGAAGAAAGCGTTAACACCGTAGTAGTAACAGGGTGAAACACGGATTATCTCAGCGGTTATCAATCCCGGAATATATGATTAAGCTCGATCACATAACCCTGTTGTGCGTTGTCGATGTGCACATTACTTTGCGGTTTTGAGTAGTTGTCCATTCGGGGGAATTATTAATCAACCTCTTCATTTCACCAAATGCATTCCAGTTATCTTTCACATAGTAAATAAGCCCATAGTGTACACATGTTCCCAACAAAAGTTGAAACGATGACACCAAAATAACAGGTTGAAGCACTGATCATCTCTGCGGTTATCAACACCGGAATAGATGATTAAGTCCGATCGCGTGAACCTGTTGTACGTCCCTGATGTACACGTTTCTCCCTCCTGATGGTTCCAATTACTCAGAATCAACATAATATTGTGTACATGAAGCATTAACTAGAAGCAGTTTACCATAAACCATATCAGCTCGTATGAAGATGTCGATAAGCAGTATCATCTCACTCTCGCTCCAAATATTCCTCTCATGTTACATCCCTCTGAAAGCTGGAGTACAACATATCACAAGTATCGAGAGACCACTTCCCCCACGTAGTTGGAATAGTACACCGAAAGCCATGAGTTAAGACACTGATTATCTCTGCGGTTATGACATTTGTCTTCCCGACATAGCTTCAGTTAAGAAGTATAAAGCTCATCACGTGTGCTCGTTGAGCGTTCAGATGTATGTCTCCTTCCCCCTTGCTAGATTTGATACCTCAGAATCAGCATCACATTACACTTGAAATCATGAGAGAAGAACAACATTGGCTTAAATGTTTCTGGTGAGAATCAATTGCTTCACAAACTCTCTAATGAAAATCTCAACCAACCCTTATGTAGGCTATATGAAGTGACCACTGATGGAGAAAACCCGATATAACGAACTTGAGAGTGGAGTAAACTAACCGGAACTTGTGACTAATACTTGCGCAAATGTAGGACTAAGAGTGGTGTAGAGAGTTCGTGCAACTTCGAATTCCTAAGTATTCTATACTCTTCAACCAACCAACCATCAAGTATAAGAAGTACATCACCTCTTGAATATCGACAACTACGTGTGACACTTAAAGTGATAGCTATTTTATGGTAATAGAAGTGAAGAATTACCCAAATAACTAGATATCCAAGTCTTCGTCATTGCAAAGGTTAAAAGCTCGAACAAGGATCTCGAAGAATCTTCATCAAACCAAACTTGATATCTCCAGATACTAAGTGCACGCACCCGTGAATTTTTACTTCAACCTCAAATAAATAATACCAAATAAATTCCGTGATCACTTGACATTCCATTTCCACATTCATAGCCGTTTTGACGTTTTAGTCAACATTTTCCGTTATGTTCTTATGGTCGATTTCAAGAATGCACATTGAAGGATCAACAATCCGTGATGAAAGNCTAAGTGCACGCACCCGTGAATTTTTACTTCAACCTCAAATAAATAATACCAAATAAATTCCGTGATCACTTGACATTCCATTTCCACATTCATAGCCGTTTTGACGTTTTAGTCAACATTTTCCGTTATGTTCTTATGGTCGATTTCAAGAATGCACATTGAAGGATCAACAATCCGTGATGAAAGAGATTCACATCCATGTCGGTGACTTGCTCAGTTGCTTCTTCATTCTCAATGATTTTTGTCATGATTACATTCCCTTGCTCATCCTTTTCAACTTCATCACCGGGTTGATTAAACGGATCTGAAGGTGGTTGAGGGAAGTTACAACTTTCTTAAGTTTCCTTGATCAGTTCATCGAGTTCAATAACATTTGCTTTGCCGGTTTTGAAGACAACATTTCATGAACTTTCGTATGTCAACCAACTTTTTCGTGTGCAGCTTCATTATTCAAGTAACGGATCATTATTCAAGTATGCATCTTCGATATCATGAGAGTCGTATAACCATTCTTCAACATCCATCAACATGTAGTATATTCATACTTCTCCCCCTCAAAAATTGCAAACGAGGTTTGCCATTTTTGATTGAGTAGCAAGTGAATACGAATTCGATCAAAGATGAGTAGATCCACTTGATGAATGAACGAACATGGAGAAATCATGAAGCATGTAGTTGAGAATGATCAGGAATAAGAAGATTTCTCTTCTTCCGAAGATAAGGCTCACTGAATCGTACACCTTTCTTTTCTTTGATGAACGGGGCCTGAAGTGTTGTCAGCAGATGCCATAATGTTGAACAGCGAGGCATGAACTGATGTGAGCAGACACCATAAACATGAAGAACGAAGCTTGAACCGTTGTGTTCAAACGTCATAATGATGAAGTGCTAGGCCTGAAATGATGTGAACAGACGTCATGCATTGAAGAACGAGGCCTGAACTGATGTGAACAGACGTCATTTGCATGCATACATCAACATTGACTTTCCAGACCTCCTAAAGTAGGAGATATGCTTGCTTTAGGTCTCCAGACTTTGAGTCTTCTCATGTAGTGAATGATCGATGTACCTGTAACTGAGTAAGGACTTCCTGCACTAACATTACAAACTTGATTGCATATATATGGGTTAGTAACAGCAGTATCCAAACCCTTGGGGGTTTTACGGTCAACCATGGTTTTGCCATTGGTAAGCACCTTTCCGGTAGGTATCCACTTAAGTCCAACATGCTTAAAAATTCTACCAGTTGGGATCCACTTATGGCAAGGTCTAGGATTATTAAGCTTCTTATGCATATTGAAAGATTTATCTTCATTCCTAGTCCTCAAAGACATAGCAGTATGTATCCTCCTAGGAGAAGTTTTAGGTTCGTCTTGCTTCTTATGCATAGAAGATGACTTACTATAAATCCTAGACTTAACAGGTTGAACCTTAGCAGTGTTCCTCAATAAACCAGGAGGCATCAAACGAGGTTGTGAACCTAAGATTCCATCCTTATAAAGTAGTGCTCTTATCCTAGCCTTTTCTAGATCATAGTTCTTGTACAGGTCATTGGTGTCATATAAATTTTGAACTTTAATGCTCGGTTTCGACACTGTTTTCGAACTAATCCTAAAGGAGCTGGGAGTAGGGGTAGCTACTTGTTGAGGTGTAACAGAGCTAGAAGCAATTATCTTGGGCAAATAATGTGTAGTGACTGGTTTTGTCAAAACTTGTTCCGCATTAACTTAGGAGGCAAACCTTGTTTTTGAAGATTTTGTTTGTTCAGATCTAAGCGCAGTCGGTTGTCTAACAACTGATTGGTTTCTATTCGATTGTGAAACAGGTTTCCCCAAGATTGATGGTTTTGCAAACTTAGTATTCACACTATTTCCAGTTGCTTTTCTAAGCTCATTTTTTAACGCTGTAATTGTGAAACCCTTTTCCTGAAGTTGAGCTTTGAATTCATCATTTTTGGCAGTCAAAGAGGTTGTTTGTTCTATCGACTTAGTTCTCGTTTCTTTGATCGACTCATTCAGGTTTTTACAATGTTTTTTCAAAGACTCATTTTCCAAAAGTAATTCAGCCACTTTTAGTTCAAAATTTCTAGTTGCAATCTCATTACTGACATGTTTAGCCTTAACTTCATTACACATATCACACATCTTAATAATACATTTTTTCAGGTTGTTGATTCCCAAGTTCTTCGTTTCTAGCTGAGTTTTCAAATCATTAATCATAAAGAAATCACGGAAATCAGGAAGTTCAAGATTTTTACATGGTTGGTTAGTTTGAAAACTTTCTTCCTTTTGGTGCATTGCAATTTCAAGTGAAATACAATGTTTTTCAAGTTGTAAAAATCTGTTTGAAAGTTCTTTAAAAACTTCTTTATCAACCATATCATTTGATTTAAACATCTCAGCCATAAACAACGAACTTGACTCATCATCACGTTCAGCATCCTGATCACTTTCTCCCCCTTTATGACTCATATTTGTTGAATTAGAAATGGTATTGCTATCAGTCTTTTCCTACAAATTTGTGTCATAACTGAGTTTAATGAGATCAGTATGCTGTGGTTCATTGGAAAGCACATTACGATGTTCAGTTAGGGGTACCTCAGCACATGACACCTGTTCTTTTACCGGTCTGAAATCTGCATCCATGCACGTGTAATAAGAGTCATTGAACTGCTGGTAGTGTCAAGCTTATCAGTCTCTGATCCTTTGCATATCGTGACACCTGACCCAACATCTGGTGCTTTACCCGACTCACCAATAACATCACATGGTTGCACCTGACATGCCTTTACCTTGTCATCATACTTAAGCTGGTGTTGTGCTCTTTCCTCAATGAACCCCTTGACATTACCCATGAGTTGGAGGAGTGTATCTCTGAACGTGTCAACCTCGATTCCAGTGTGATCATCAAAACACTGTTGCGTCATCAGACTATCGTAGTCATAATCCATAGTGAATTTTGAATCGATGAACACTTGAAGTTGTTTGTTGGTCACACAAAGGGCAGCCATGGATCAAATATTAGAAGAATCTCCTTGATCAAGTCGTTGTTGTAGTTGATCTAAGTTAAGCATCATTGTGTCTGTGAAAGTCTGAACATCTTGACCAAAGAGTGTTGCAAATGCACGTTCGAATCCCATCTTGAATCCAGTTCCCTCTAAAAGTACCGAGAGGTGTGAATGAAGTTGTTGAAAACATTCTATGTAGCAATCCTTTGGATTATCGAGCAATTTAAGTGGCTGATAAAACTCTTTCACTTGATAATTCGAGCATGGCGATTCCACATTAGCAATATCAGAATCAACCATGTTTATTTTTTGTGCGGGGTTCGAAATCATATGTTCATCGATCACGTCGTACAGTTTGAGTATCTCTGAGATGACAGAATCTGAATTAGTAGACATGATTATGATCGTGCATGGGATTTTACAATTCTATGATTTAAACCGAGAAATAGATTCTTTCGCGGGATTTTACAAAATCAAGAAGAAACTGTGAGATGATTAATTGAATGTGTGAAAGGAAGTTGTTGATGACGCGACCAAGGATGATGGCTTGTAGATAATCAAAAGTGAGTGAATTTACAAATGAGTCTTGAGGAATCGTTTACGCTTTCACAATGACTATCACAAACATTAACTCCACACGAGCCTGAATAACCTCAACTCAAAATAATTCTCAATCACGGATTTTGGAAGCTTAATCAAGATCGTGACCAACACTATCTCAACAATTTAGCTCCAACGAGTATACTTAAATCTGAAAAGCTAATTGCTTATGCAGTTTAGTAAACACAATTACGTCCCTTGAATAACACAAGTATTTGTTCCTTGTTAGTTGCACAGCCCACTCGATCATAAAATTCCAGGCCCAACAGCTCGAGTCCAACAGCAGCCCAAGCACTCCTTAACAGCTTGAGTCCAACAACAGCAAATCCATTGGAAAGTTAATACAAACCTAAATTCACCCACTGTATAATACCACTAATCTACCCACTATCCTAATTTCACTAACAAATCATAACCCTAATCACAAAGTTACGCAGACACCAACAAAAACTCACCTAACTATTCTCTCACAAGAGCAGATCTGAGAAAAAAAATAAGCATTCGTCCCTTTGGTTTTGAAGTATCCGATCAATACACAAACACAAACAAATCTACTTGGTTTGTTTCTTCAACACGTTGTGTCACACACAAATACACCGTCCATTACCTTCTTGTTATTCCATCGTGAAAACACAGACGAAGACACGGCTTCAAGGTCTTGATAAAGAACACGGGTAGGTGACGTTTTGATTTATGTATAGTTAACCTTTACCGAAAGTAAAAGGAAGATGAAACAACTTTGTTTTAATCTTCCTTTTGATTTTTTTCGTATATTAAAAGAAGATTATGCTTTTATAAATGATCGATGATGGTTTTAGTTCACACCTAAAAAAACTTTGAAGATTGGTACCCTTTGTGAATGAAACTGAGATTATGCTTTCTTGTTTTTCAAATTGTATACACGCCGAATCAAAAGAGGGAGTGAGCCATCATTGGTTTTGTTCTCTCTTGTATATCGTTCGTATATTTCAACAAATTAGGGTCGTTGATGATCTTTTCAATTTTTGCTCGTGATCTGTTGTTATCGAGTGACAGGGTGGGTTAGGATAGTGATTGTAGTTTTGATTCAAACAGAGGTAATCGCTACTTAAGTTAATCGCTACTTGCAAAGATAATCACTATTTTCAAAGTAATCACTACTTAAAAAGTTAACCGCTACCAGGTGTTAATCGGTACCATGAGGTAAACGCTACCAGGAGGTAATCACTACTATGGTGAACTCTAAAAAGAGTTAACCGCTATTTTTGTCACAAGATAATCGCTACCAAATTAAACGCTACTTTTAAAAAAGTAATCGCTACTGAAGTACAAGGCTGTCACTTTCTTTTTATTTTGTCTTTTTCCTGAAATTGCTAAAACACAAAAATACTGGTTAAAGTTAAATGGTACATATGAAGCTTTATGGCAGTTTGTCTTCTTATGCCCACCAAAAGTAATCGCTAATAGGAAACATGAGGTAATCTCTATCAAGAACAACCCAAAAAAAACATACGAACAAGCCCAATGGCTCAAGAAGCTAGAGAAATAAGTACACCCAATACTAATCTATGCTCATAAACATCTTCAAAACATGAAAGAACATGAGTGTTACGAATAAAGCCACAAACAAAGTCAAATAGAGATATATCCTAAGAAAGTATTCGAACCAAAAACCAAACACAAGAACCACACCAAATCCGAATATCTAAGGCTCTAAGATGAAACCATGGCTCTTGATACCAATTGTAAGATACTAATAATTATAACATATGGTTCTTGTGTATATGGTAAGATTTAAGAAAGAAGAAGAGGAGATTAGAAGAAGAGTTTTAGAGTGAGAAAGAAAGAGCGAATTGGGAACTTAGAGAGAGAAAGTGAAATGTGAAATATTAGATTAATGAGAGTTCCAACCCTTCCCAAACAAGGGAAGGGGTATTTATACTTACACTAATACGCCCCTACACGGGCTGTGGAGTGAGCTGACAGCGGGTAAAAGACGCGACCCAACTCCACAAATATTACTTAAACTAACTACGTACTACGATAACTAAGTAAATACTAATAAACCTACGAGCTACATAAATGCTAAATAGATTCTCGGGGTGACCGAGTCTTCCATATAAAAAAACGTATTCCTAACAATATGATTCTTGCTCAAAAGAGTTTTGAGAAGGAGCATTTAAATCATTTTGAGTATAATTATCAAAGCTCGTTTCGTAAGCGTAAGACGTTTCAGCACTCGGGACGTAGCACATACAATTGGTGTATCCACATTGATTACAAAAACATTGTCCACAAGGTACTTCTTCTTCGGAGGGATTTCCACAATTAAAACAAGTGAATGGAGGCGGCGGTGGAGGGTAATCGGGAACGTTTGAAAGATTGTTGAACGATCTTTGAACATACGTGTGAGAATTACAAAACCAACAAACTCCATCACAAATATTACTACCACATTGCTCGCACGTACACCAAACACACAACCCTCCGAAGAAGGGTTCTCCACAATTAACACAAGTCGGATCCATAAGAATTAAACATAAGAGGGTGTGAGAAAAAGAATCAAACTTTAGAGGATAGGAAGATTATTTTTGTGTTTAATGACGGAAAAATCAAACATAAAATCAAAAATCAAATTGAAAAAGAAAATATTTTCGAGTTTTATATTTTTGAAAATATTTACAAAACACGAATTGCAAAACGAAAACCACAATTCACTAAAACCTTCCCCGGCAGCGGCGCCAAAAATTGATATGTCGATTACAGTGTGGTGATTTTTCCGTAGAAATACTTAGGAAAGTATTTTCCCGGGTCGTGTCCCAGCGAAGGTGTGAATGGAATCGTGGATTCTCGATTCGTGATTTGTGAAGTGAATAGTGAATAAAGTGAGATTTTGGAAAATTATAACTATGAAAATTAATACAAAAAAGCATGTAATAAAAAAAGTAAATCAATAACGTAAAGCTAATTAAACCTAAAACATAATAAAAACTAAAAAAAACGCGTGAAATAATAGAAACTACGTACGAGTGCAAGATAAAAAGTGAAATCAAAGCAATCCTAATCCTACGGGCATGAAAACGAATTTCCTACGTACTAAATGACAAAACAAAATTACGGGAAAAAGAAAAATATTTTTTTACGTTTTATTAAATTATTATGATTTAAAAACTAGAAAAAGGAAAATAAATGATTAATAATAGAGAAATGTGAAAAATAAATCTGAAATTTTTATGAAAAAAATACTTTATAATATACTAAAACTAAGAAAAATAAAGGCTGTGAAAAAGCTACTATGGTTAAGCTATAATAAGCTAAAAACAGTTTAAAAGCTTATAAAAGGTAAAAGCTATCAACTAATAAATTATGTAAAATCCTTATGAATAAAGACCTAAGTGCAGATGGTATTAGTGTGGCAGTTTTGGGGTGTTGGGTGCATGAGGTCAGGGGTTCGAATCCCCCTGACACCTTTTTTTGAAAAACATTATTATAATATTTTTTATTTTTTTTTTCATTTTGGAAAACTATAAAATAAGCAACAATAAGCAAATTTTGTGAAAGAAAACTTTTTGAAAACTGAAAATAGGCAAGATAAAAGCTAAAAAATTAAACAGTTATATAAGAAAACTTTTCAACACTAAAATTTCTAAAACTGCATAAGGTAGAACAAGAAGCTAAAAGCTTTAAGAAAACCTTAGATTAATCTACTAGTGCATAATGCAAGCTAATAAGCTGATTCTAAACCTAAGTTGAGCAAACAGAATAAGCAAATAAGCAAATTCATCAATTAAGCACAACCTAAAACTGATAGAAAACAGTCCTGAGCAGCCTATTAGGAGCTAAATAATAAGCAAGCAAACAAAAAGCTAAACAATAAGAAACTACAAAGAGCTAAACTCTATACTATAAGCTATTTCTAAAATCAAAATAAAGCAAAATGGGGCTAAACAAGACCTAAATAATAAGCAAGAAAAGGGCTGCTCAGGGGGATAACTGATGGTGCAGGGGATAACAGGCCTAACAGGGCTTTTGGATCTTATAAATAAGCAATCAAATACGCTCCAATCTCAGATTTTCTTTTTTAGAATTGTACACAAGCTACCAAATACCACTAAAAATCACTATTAGAAGATTTCCAAACACATTTGAGTATTAAAAATTGATTTGGAAAAAGCAAGCTTGAGAATGAGTGGGTTCTTTTACTGATGAAAATGTTAATAGAGAAGAGTGGTAAGAATTACTTGTATTGAAAATATCTCAGTAAAAAACTACTAGTGAGCCTACATGAACGAAGAATGAGCATAGACTAACAACTTAACAACAACAGAATATGAATATGCAATTACATGATGAATGGAACAGTTATATGAAGTAGAACATGAAAAACTTATACAATTAGACTAAACCTACTTGAGAATGCTGAAATATACTAGAAATCAACTAAATATGACTAATAAGAGCTTACACAATCTGATCAAATGGTCAAAAGAGTTTCCAACACATAAAAGCATACTATGCCAAACACTCCTATTTCTAACTAATTAGCATGTAAAAAACTGATTTTAAGCATAAACCTATGAGACTAAGTGACAATGAGCCTAATTAAGCTATAACTAAACATATGAGACAGAAATAAGCAAAAATATACGCAAATTGAACAGAGAATAAGCTAGTGCAGAAATTAAACTAAAATACGAATTTAAATGAGATTTAAGTGATATTACCTGAAAACACTAGAATAAAGCTCAGATGAGCTTATCAACTAGCTTCTCAACCTAAAATAACCATGTAAATCTTCCTGAATCAATTGATTAACCTCATGAGCTTATGTTGACTTTTTAGAATTTCACTGAATAAAACGATTTGATCTCTAATTAAGCTAACAACAAGCTTTCATGAGCTTATAAGAACACTAATAAAGCCTTTCAAAGTCTATTTAACCATAACTGAATATTAAAATTTGAAAGTAAATTGCAAATTTTATTAAAGTAAAAGAAATTTTATTATCAATGAAACTGAATTACAACACTGAAAGGAAAGATCACAAAAACTGAATAATAAGCTATACTAATTTCTACCCTAAGCTAGACCTAAAATTCTAACCGTCTCTTCTGTGGTGTGAGGAGACTATATATAGCCAGTTAAAGTGAGCCAAGGGTCTCAGGAAGCTTCTCGAAGTGTAATCCTAGCCCTCCAATCATATCCCAATCATGAGCTTTAATCTCATCCCTTGATTACCCTTCCACGTCTCATCCACCAATCAGAGGCCATAAAACTGCCAACGTGTACCAAAAACGCATCACACCTCTGACAGGTGTGTCAGGCACTCAGGCCTTCTAGAAGCAATTAAAGGTGGGTAAAAGTGAGGTGGAGCAGAGTTAATGGGAGGTTGAGGATATACAGTAACTAGGACACGTAAATTTGATTTGGGGATTTTTATTGCGCTGACTTTTTGACCGGGTTAAGGGATTATTATAAAGGGATGTGGGTCGGGTTGTGTTTAAGTGAGATGGGGCTTGGGTAATGAAAGGGTGATAGGTTTTGGGCTTATTGTGAAAAGGGCCTGGCAGATTTGTGTTTATTTATTTTGGGTTTGTAGTATTTGTTTAGGATTTAGTATGGTTAAAGAGTAGATAAATTACAAGGACTAATCTTGTAATTGTTCAAAGATAAAGGACCATTCTGTAAAAATTTTTATTGGGAATTCTGCTAAGTGAGAATTCTGCTGATGGAATATGCTGAAGAGATAGATTCTGCTGAAGAAGTGTTACTGCTGAAGACTAAGTTTCAGCATATTTAGTTTCTGCGGATATAGTTAAACCGCGTATTTTGTAATATAGTTAGGATATGCATGAGTAATATTAGGAAAAGATAATGCATATTGTTTAGAGTTTATAGAATATATGTTTCTTGTGAAACGGTTTAAGGTTAGGGTTCCTTGTCTATAAAAGGAACACAAGTTTATGTTCTATGTACGAGTTTTGAAAACAAGTTCTTATTATAAAAAAGATCCATAGAGGATTAAACATTCTTAGTATTCATTGTTTCTGTTTGTATTTATTTTCCGCATTAGAATACAAGCTTTGGAGATTCTCTATTAGAGTGTTTGTGATTACATAGACACTGCTAACGATCAACGAGAGCTACAAGATCTATCAAGGGTATTAGTTTCAACAAGTGGTATCAGAGCCTCGGGAGAGTCTCTGTGATACTAAGAATATCAACTTTTTACACACTCCTCAACAACACAACCTTACATCATGCCTGGATCTGACACTGAGTCAGATACAACACACAATCAAAACACAACATCCCTTCATCACCTCACTCTCACTAACAGCAATGCAAAATTCCCCTATCTTAAGAAAGAAGAGTATGAACTCTGGGCGATGCAGATGCAGAACTGGATTACCAACATTGATCATAATCTTTGGAAGGTGGTCCTTAAAGGTAACAGCCCAAAGAGGACTGGCACTGACGCAGATGGTAGAATATACTATCTTGATCCTACATCTGCTGAAGAGGTTCTTGCCCTTCAAAGGGAAAATAAAGTGAGAACTATTCTTCTTCAAGCTATACCACCAGATCACTTGGGTGATTTTCACTTCATGACTGATGCAAAGGATCTCTAGATGACAATTAAAGCTAGATTTGGTGGGAATGATGAGTCAAGAAGGATGAGGAAGTCAATGCTGAAGCAGCAGTTTCAAGAGTTTCAGATCACTGAGGAAGAAGGTATACACAAGGGTTATGACAAATTTCACAAGATTCTGAGTCAATTGAATCAGCTGAAGGCAAGGCCAGACAATGAAGATTGCAATGCTAAATTCTTAAGATCCTTGCCTCCATCATGGCTTCAAGTAAGTATTGCACTCAAAGCCAAGGGTGGATTGGATATGATGAGCTTTGATGATTTATACAACAAGCTCAAAACTCTTGAACCAGATGTCAAAAGTCCTATTCGCTCAACTACTCCAAATTACTCAGCTTTTGTTGGTTCTACATCCAATATAATGCCTCCTAGTTCAAGTCCAATTTCATCTGCATCATCTTCATACACACCAACCAAATCACATTCTTCTGGTAGTGTGTTGGAAGATGTACTTCACTCCTTTGTTGCTGATTGTGAATCTCAGCAGCAACTCTCCTATGAGGACTTTGAACAGGTGGATCCATTGGATATGGAAGAGATGAACTTGAAGTGGCAGGTGGCTATGCTTTCATTAAGCATCAAGAGATTTGAGAAAAAGGCTGGGAGGAAGTTTGGTTTCAATGGCAGGGATTCAGCCAGGTTTGACAGAAGGAAGATCAAGTGTTACACTTGTGGTCAAATGGGTCACTTCTCTAGAGAATGCAAGGATAGGAAATCTACTGATGAGGTTAGGTATTCTACCTATCAGCAGAAACAAGGGGAAGTTGATACTGCAAAAACTGGATATCCCACAGCTTTGATCACTCTGGATGATCATGTTGACTGGAAGGCTCATGAGAGGAGTGATGGTGATAGTGATCAGAGTGGATTGCTGGCAAGCTGTACTTCAGAGGATTCTCATGATCAATTTGCTCTTATGGGCATCTCTCAGGTACATAACTGTGTGTTTGGTTGTAGTATAAGATATAATGAACTTAAAGAACAATATGATGAATTGAAACCTAAATATAATGAGTGTTATAAAGACCTTGAGTCATATAAACATGGTCTAAAGATAGTAGAAAAACAAAAGATTTGGTTTCAGAAGAATCAAGTTGCTTATGAGGAGGAAATAAAAGGGTTGAAACAGGAATTAAAATGTGCTCAAGATGAGTTAATCTATACTAAGAAGTTAAAAGCTAATTTAGAATCTGATAAACAAGTTCTTCAAGAGAAGCTAGATAATGAAATAGCTACACATAAGAAGTGGTTAATATCAGGTGATAATTTAGCTAGAAGTTTGTATGGTAGTCAGGCTGTAAATTCTGGTATAGGTTTAGGTTTTAAGAAATATGTAGGATTAGAAGCTAGGGATGACAGTAGAAAAACTACACCAGCAGGATTAGCAAACTATGTTAAAGAAGGCACCTTACATGCTGTCCCTGGTCCCATTAGAGGTGAACATATGCCCATTGACCTATCCATTACAGTTGACTTTGATGGATCACATCATTTATATGGCAAAAAGTCAAGTGACTTATCTGACCCTGTTACTAATGATGCTGACTCTGTCTCTTGCAGTGACAAGTCTTCTGAAAAAGGGTCTACTGCCTATGAAAGCTGTGATTCAAGTGATAAGTCAGACCCTCCCAAGACCTCTTTCAAGCCTTCACCCAAGTCCTCAAACAAGCCTCTAGGAGTTGCTGCTGATGAATCTCATTCAAAGACAGTTTCTACTGAAGACTTGTTATTTAATTCTTTGCAAAACAATAATGTTAATTCTGTCAAAAACAATTCTGTTAATGTTTGTGGTTTGAATGCTTTCAATAGAACTTCTTTTGTTGATAAATCTTCTAGAAAGAAGAAATGTTTTGTGTGTGGAAGCAAATCTCATTTAATTAAGGATTGTAAGTTTCATGAGCAAAGAATGGGTGATTGTGCTAAGACAACTAGACCAATGTGGAAACGTGTTGATGACATACCTGCTTATATTCCACAAGCAACTCAATCTAACAGCAGATACAATACTGCTGATAAATCAGCATCTGCTGATGCATCAGTTTCTGCTGATAGAACTTTTTCATCATATAGGAAAAGACATGTTGCAAGACCATTCCCTAGATCTGTTTCGTCTTATTATCAGAATGGTTATTGGCCTAGTTATTATCAACCTATGTATATGGGTTGGGGGGACCATGGGATACTGCTGTTAAGCCCTCAGCAGGTTGTTCTTGGACTAACTGGGGATCTAATTATCAAAGAAGATCCAAGAACAATGGTGGATCTTATACATCTACATGGCCTACTTCTTATGATCCACAAGGCAGGCTCAAGTCAGTAATGACTTGAGTCTCCAAAGTGTACTTATATTTTGTATATTTTTTTGTTGTTATTGTAGGATCATCCCTTACTAAGTAAAGAAGTTGGCATAGTAGATAGTGGCTGTTCAAGGAGCATGTCAGGAAACAGAGAAAAGATGATTAACTTTGTACCCATAGCAAGTGGAGGAAATGTGACCTTTGGTGGAGGAAATGGTAGAATCACAGGAAAAGGAACTATCAGAACACCCATGCTGGATTTTGAAAATGTACTTTATGTGAAGGAACTGCAGCACTTTAATTTGTTCTCAGTGTCACAAATTTGTGATAAAAAGAACAAAGTTTTCTTCTCAGAGGATGAATGTCTGGTACTCAACAAAGACTTCCAACTTCCAGCAGATACACCAATTCTGCTGAGGGTTCCAAGAAGCAATAATTTGTACACATTCAACTTAAATGAGGTACAACCTGACAGTGATCTAACATGTTTGGTGGCTAAAGCTTCCATGGATGAATCTACCAAATGGCACAGAAGGATGGCTCATGTGAATTTCAAGACCATCAACAAGCTGTCTAAACTTGGTCTTGTTCAAGGGCTTCCTTCCAAGGTCTTCACCAATGAACACAATTGTGTTGCCTGCAACAAAGGAAAACAACACAGAGCCTCTTACAAAGCCATTACAGCAGTGAGCAATATCACAGAACCACTTCAGTTGCTGCATATGGACCTATTTGGTCCAACTCAAGTAAGAAGTATTGATCATAAGTACTTCTGTTTGGTGATCACTGATGATTATAGCAGGTTTTGCTGGGTATTCTTTTTGAAAACTAAAGATGAAACATATCCACTTTTAAAAGATTTTATTACCATAGTTGAAAACCAGCTCAATAAAAAGGTTAAAGGTATAAGGTGTGATAATGGAACAGAGTTCAAAAATGTTGTTTTAATAGACCTGTGTAACTCCAAAGGGATAAAAAGGGACTATAGCAATCCCAGGACCCCACAACAAAATGGGGTTGCTGAAAGAAAGAATAGGACCTTAATAGAGGCAGCAAGATCCATGCTTGCAGACTCTAAGCTACCCACAATGTTCTAGACTGAAGCAGTAAGCACTGCTTGTTATGTTCTGAACAGGGTCTCTATCACTAGACCTCATTCAAAGACACCTTATGAACTTCGCACAGGGAAAATTCCTTCTATTCATTACCTAAGACCTTTTGGCTGTCATGTGACCATTTTGAACACCAGTGACCCATTTGGGAAATTTAACGGCAAGGCTGATGAGGGATACATTGTAGGTTATTCAGCTCATAGTAAGGCTTATAGGGTATATAACCTGAATGCTAAAAGGATAGAGGAGACTCTTAATATGAGATACCTAGAAGAAAAACCTAATGTACAAGGTCATGGTCATGATTGGTATTTTGACCAGGATTACTTAACTGACTCTTTGGGGTATACTAGATTTGTTCCTAACCAATCTGCAGGTACAAAAGATTCTCCTTCTAACAATGCAGGTGTACTGGATGATGACTCAAAGGATGAATCTGAGTTTGATGAGCTAACTATTGTTGTGCCTTCCATTCCTCCTGACCATTTTGCAGGAAACAGTGCAAAAGATACTTCTGAGAAGGATGAAGATGAGTCACACTATGCAGAGGATCTTGCTAAGCTCATGACACAAGAACATGCTGCTACTCAAGAAGCTGAGAAACTTGGTGCACAGATTACTAAAGATGCTGAAGCACTTCTGAGACAATCAGCACAAGCCATCAGTGGAAATCAGGATTCTGCTGACAGTTCTACTGACAGTTCTTCTGTTTCTTCTGATAACTTCATTCCTGCTGATGCCCAACCTGTTTCTACACCTATTTCTGCTCGTGTGTCAACAGACTTTGGTGAACCATATACACGATTTCCAAGTCCTATAGATCTTGGTAATCACCAACCCAAAGCTGGCATCTTCACTTCCTCTTCCTATGATAGTGATTTTGAACCAAATGTGACCAATCTTGACAAAACCATTGATGTCAACCCCAATGCTACAAAAAGGATTCACACTAATCATCCAATGGAGAATATACTAGGTGATCCTAATGATCCTGTTCGAACTAGAAGCACTGTGAAAAAGACAAAGTATGGAGAAGTTGCTTTTA
>LBNU01032516.1:79312-94605 GCA_014162995.1 Artemisia annua
TTATAACCTAATTCAAATCATTTTGCCCAAAATAACTCACTCCATCATCAAACAGTTTAAACCCATTCCCAAATTGATTATGTCGTAAACTCTCATCACAAAATCTTCACATGGCATCTCTTCAAGTCAAGAAAGATCATAACAAGGTTGCTTTTCTGACTAAGACAAAAGGCCATGAGCAATATGATCCAATGGTAGAGTTTTTGCAGAGTTCCAAGATTCATTATGCTCTAACACATTCTCCAAATGTGATATATGAATCGTTGGTGAAACAATTTTGGGCAACGGCTGCTAAGAGGTCTGACACAGAGATTGTAGCAACAACTGAAGGAACAGAGTATGTGGTGACTGAATCACTGATTATAACACAGCTACAGTTGAATGATGAAGGGGGTGTCTACCATACCAACACTGAAGATATCCTTGCTGGATTAAGAGATGTTGGCTACCAAAGCACTGCAACAGACATGTGGCACAAGAATCAGTTCTGTCCTATGTGGAGATTTTTGGTGCTCACATTGCTTCAGTGTATCAGCAACAAGTCAGGTGGATGGGATCAGTTCTCTACCCAATTGAGTTGTGGTATTGTATGTCTCTCAAAGGGTTTAACTTATAATTTTTCTAAGTTTATCTTTGATAATATGATTGAAAATATTCAAAGGAAAAAGCATAAGTTTCTAATGTACCCTAGGTTCTTACAGATGATTTTAAACATAACAACCCAAGAGCAAACCTTTTGTCCCATAGGAGCACTTACAAAGAAGGTTTTTGCTTCTATGAGATCTAATTATGAAGGGGCATTTCACCCTTTATTGCCAGCTATGTTGCCACAAGGCAATAATGATGCTGGTGAGGGTGATAATGCTGATGCTCCTCTCTCTCCACATCCTGCTGATGATGGAAATCCATCATCTCTCAGTGTTGCTGCTGATGGTAATCCATCAGTTGCCACTAATGAGGGTCCTTCCATTGTTGCTGAAGCATCCAATGCTTCTCCTGACCAGCCTCCACCATCCCCTAGTTCACCCAGGCCTCACACACCATCAATCTCTATTGCTCCTGATGAGCCAGTTCTTGAGGTAGAAGAGAATCTTCAGTCTCTTGGTACACTAGTACCTTTACCTTTTGAACCTGAGATAACTAGACTGCCCACACCTAGTCCTGAAAGAGAACCTTTTAATGATAGCATTCCTACATTTGAGCCTGTTTCTCCTGACAGGCCCGATGATGCTCCCATTACCACTGAGCAATCTGCTGGTGGAGCTGAGGAGCCTATTACTCTCACAACTGTATATGATTTGCTCAACAGGTATGTCAAAAAGGTTGATGATCTTCAAACAGAGCTTGCAGACACTAAATCTTCACTTGGTGCTGAAATTGTGGCTTTGAAGAATAAGATTCCGGGACTAGAAGCATAACTTGGGAAGAAAAGGAAAAGAAACTTGGTGGTTTCTTCTGATGAAGAACAAGAGGGAAGGCAAATGGACTCTCTTGAAGTATTAGCTGATGTGGCTCAACATGCTGCTGCTTCTTCATCTCCTAAAGCTATTCCACAAAAGGAGACAATTCAGTTCAGCAGAAAAAGAAGGAGACAATATTTGGCTCAAGTATCTGCTGGGACTTCTAAAGTTGTAGATGAGCAAGTTCCTGCTGATGCAGATATGGTGCCTGTTACAGTTGATCAAGCACAAGCTCAGTCTTTTGCTACACCTTTAGAAGAACCCTCAGTAGTATTTGTTGCTGGGCAAAATTTTGTGCTGGAATCTGAAATTGCTGGTGCTTCTACTCAAGTTGAAGATACTACTTCACAAGTTTCTTCTGATGCACCTGCTGCTGCCCTTTTATGTAGATTTGTCTCATGATGAGGAGCCATCTACTATTGCTCCTGATGTACATGTTTCTGCTAAAGGGAAGGAAGTTTTTGTTGAAGAAGTAATTGATCCAGAGTCTATGTCTGATAAGGAAAGGATTGAGCAGATAAGAATGCTTAAAGAGTATGAAGATCAGATGAAGAGCAAAGCACTACAAGAAAAGCTTTCAGCTCAGTTTACTTCAAATCTGTCTCCTGCAAGACAAAGAGAATTGGATGCACAATCCATTCATTTTTCTAATGAGCAGTGGGATACATATACTATGCAAGCTGCATCAAATCCTACTCTTGCTCAGAGTATACTGGGAGCTAATTTTAATAGAGACAATTTTGCTGCTCAAATGGTTGCACTTGGAGATCAGAAGAAGAAGGATGCAGCTGACAAGAGAAAAGCCATTGCACTTCAGAAGGCTAAAGCTAAAAGAGATAAACCACTTACTGAAGCAGAGAGGAGAACTTATATGAGGAATCTGGTTTACAACCAAAGTGTTGCTCTATACACTTCTGGTTTGAAAAAGAAGCAAGTCTGGAATCTGCCTGATTCTGAGCTGATAAGGCTGTATAATTTGATTATGAAGCAAATTAAACCAGCTTCTCAAGTGAAAAGGATTGTTGATGCTCTAGATGCTCCTACTGCCAAAAGATCCAAGATTGTTGACTCAACTGCTGATGGTGTGCAAACTGCTGATGGTGTACAATCTCCAAGAATATCCATAGAGGATTAAACGTTCTTAGTATTCATTGTTTCTGTTTGTATTTATTTTCCGCATTAGAATACAAGCTTTGGAGATTCTCTATTAGAGTGTTTGTGATTACATAGACACTGCTAACGATCAACGAGAGCTACAAGATCTATCAAGGGTATTAGTTTCAACAATTTTCCAAGGACTAAGTATGAAAAGTGAGGATTTTTCAAGGTAGATAATGACATGTAGAGCATAATTGAGATCCTCAATTATAAATTCTTTCCCCGGCCTCGGCTATTCTACCCTCATTCCATTCTCGTGCTCGGTTTCGTCATTTTCTTGTGATTTTCGTCCATTTCTCATGAATCCATACCTGCACATTCAAAAACACAAAAACAACATATATTTGGCATTTATGGTCGTTTTTGGTCTTTTAGGTCCGTAATTTAGGTGAAAAGGTATGTGTGAATTAACACATACCAGAGTGCTTGCTAACATGATGAGTGAGTTGAAATTACAAGGGATGCGGTTGAATATGCCATCTCAATTGCCATTAGACTCAGATGTAAGCCATTTTTTATGTTGTTAACAATTTCATTTTCTAATGCTAACACCATTGTATTTCTTAATTTATATTGCAGGTGAGGACTCCAATGACCATTAACAATATAGATATCAGCGCTAATGAAGTGGCCGACAGAAGTCAGTCAATTGTTGGTGTACATGGTAAAGATGCTATAATTCAGAAGAAGCCTAATGGGATTGAAACTTTGGAAAACAGAGGACTGGTAATGGAAACAATGGTAAGGAATAAAACATCCCCCATTGATTTTTTAATTTTCTATACATGACTAATATACCATGTTTTATATATACATATAGGATCAACGTGTTAAAAATGTTAAGAAAACTCCTAAGTCACGAAAAAACGGGTCTGCAGATTCCCAATCGCAAGGAGATGCGTCCCCAACAAAAGAACTACCAAAAGTATGTATTTCAACATGTTTCTTTTTATTCTTTTTTTTTAAATAATGTACCGTGTTTTATATATACGTATAGGAACCTGTTATAAATGTCGGACCTAAGAAAGTGGCTAAGTCACGACGAAACGGGTCTCCAGCTTCCCTATCGCAGGATAATGTGTCTCCAACAACACAAGCACTACCAACAGTATGTATTTCAACATGTTTCTTGTTATTCTTTTGTTTAAATAATTTCTGATATATACATGCAAAAATTCTTTTTTTTAGACAATCAAGTGCAAACTGTGGCACATAAAGAAAACAAATATTGTTGCTTTGGGTACCATATACAAGACTCAAGGAAAACAAATGCTGCATAACCAACCACTCCCAAATGATTGCTACAGAGTCTCAATTGATCAATCGTTAGTAGATGCAGCATGCATATCGGACGTAGGGAATAATGGGTTTAAGACAGTTAAGCAAAGCAGAGGTTGTTTCTGTGCATGGCCAAACGATCAAGTTATTCTTGATGAAGAGGTACATACATGTGTTTTTTCAACCTACATATATATAATTCTTCATATTTAATTAATGTTTGATACAAGCGTCTTTTGTTTACTACAGGTAACACCACCAACTACGAAACCAAAGGTTAGTGAAAACAATCCTGGACCAAAATTACAACCGAAGCGCAAAAATTATGTCTCTAGTGCAAACGTGCAAGCGCAAGCTAAAGCGGCGAAGAGTCAAAAGGTTTTGTTAGAACCTAAGTTTTCTTTATTTTAGTTAAGTCTCGGTTGTTTCAACATTTGTAATAGGTTGCTAGTTTATTTAAGTTATGTAAGAGAGTCATGTAACATGATAAGAGTCCAAACGTGTCCAATGGGCTCCAAGCCCATTCGTTTAGTAAAGGAAGGAGAGAGGGAGTGTTGCCCTAGCTCCTCTCCTATAAATAGGACCTCATGTATCCATTCTCTCTTGTTGGTTATTTCAATACATTAAAGAAACTCTTGCACTTTTATTCTTCATATTTGTTATAATCAACCAAACTCTATTTCTCATCTCATTTCTACCAAATCTATACTTGTGTTTACAATATGGTGACCTAACAAGTGGTATCAATCGCCAAAAGAAGGTTTAGTTTTTTTGTTTTTGTTTTATACGAACCAAAAACGAAAAAGTTTGCAACTTTCTTGTCTGTTTAGTGTTTTTATCACATCTTTGTCCTCAAACTTGTGTTACAAACTCAAAACAACCAACAAAGTTTCAAAATTTCTCAAAAATTTGAGATTCGTACAAGTTGTACCATTTTTCAAAATTTTTCAAATTTTCAAAAAGTTGTTCAAGTTTGCAACTTTCTTTAAGATTTCATCATTTTAAAGCTAGTTGTACAAGAATCTTGGATTAAAAACGTGTTTTTGGATTGCTTTTAACAAAAACAAAATCTGCCAAAAAGTGTACTATTTTCGAAATCTTTAAACCTTAACTTTCGAGATCTTTTGTGACTACTCCTAAAGTGTTTTCGTTGGTTACTCAGTGCTTTTCTCTCTTGTATAAGAAAGAAAACACTTCGACTTGTTGGATATTTTCGATATTGTATAATCTCGAAAATTTGTGGAATTTTTTTCGAAAATTTTGAACTTTCGAGATCTTTTCTGGCTTATCGAAATCTTTTGATTTTCGAGATCCTTGAAAAACTTTCGAAATCCTTTCATAATTTTCGAGAACTTTACTAATTCCAGCTACAGTGAAATTTCTCGAAACTTTGCCAAAATTTTTCTCGATAAACCATTTTTTTGAAAAATTTTGAAAATTTTTCGAAATCTTTGGAATTTTCGAAATCTTTTGTACTTTGACTGTTTTTCGAGATATTCAACATTTTAAGCTTTGGAAACATACTTGGGATAGTTTTCGAGAATTGGCATACCACTTATACCTTCTACAAGATCCATTTGCACACAAGTATTTCATCATGTCTCAACCACCGTACTACAACTTTCATCATCAGCAACCCTATCATCAACCACAATTGTTTCGTCAACAACAACAACAATTTCAACAACAACAACCTCAAAAATCATATCCATATAATCAAATAGTCCCTCAACAAAATGTCATGATGCATCAATATCAACAACTGCCTCAACCTCCACCATTTCCATTGCAACAAATCACTCAACCGTCGAAAGAAACTCATTGGTTTGACCAAATGTGTGAAGTAATCACTACTCAACAATCAAGACATGAAGCAGGTTCACTTGACACACCACCCATGCTCACACATGTGTGAGCATGGCAAATACATGAGACAAGTTATGCTCAGTGGTCAAGTCGATTCCTAAGATTTCTTGAACTCAAGAAACCACATGGCAAATACATGAGACAAGTTATCAATGAAGGCCCATTTGTAACACCGACTACCCATGTCCCTGGTGATCCTAATGCTAATCCACCCGTACCGGAATCATACAGACCCTATACTGATGCTCAACTTACTGCTGAACAACTACTTCACAAAGAAGCTGATGAATATGCCATGATCTACATTCTTCAAGGCATACCTAATCCAATCTTTCGCAGTGTTGATGCTCAGAAAACTGCTAAGGCAATGTGGGAACATGTTCATCTCCTAATGGAAGGAACTCAGTTGAATTAGGAGGACATGAAGTCAAAACTTTACATGGAATACACACATTTCATGATTGAGCCAATGGAATCACTTGAGTCATACTATCACCGCTTCACAAACATCATTAATGACCTCGATAGACACAACATCATCTTACCAAAGATTGCTGTCAACACGAAGTTCTTAGGATGTCTTGGTCCTGATTGGCAGAAGTATGTGACATTTGTTCGACAAGCCCGAAACCTTCATGAAACACCATATGGTTTGTTGTATGACTATCTGAAACATCATCAACGGAAGTTGACAATGATCGCGCTCTCAGGGGAAACTATTCACAGCCCCCACCTACAAACTCCTTGGCGCTTGTTGCTCAATCACATGTTCCGGCTCCACCATTACAACACAATATTTATCATCCAGAACAGACTTATCACAACAATCCATCTCCATATTCATATTATGATTCTTCATCGCACCCTCCCGCAAATCAATTTGCATCATATGACAACAATGACACCTTGTCTACACCACTCACTGCTAATGATGATGATGATGATGAGGACTTCAACAGTCTCAACCAAGGAATTGCACTCATAGCCTGAGCCTTCAGCAAATTTTCAAAAAAGTCCAACAATCGACTTCGTTCATCTTCAAATACAAGGAATCAACTTGTCATTAACGATGGTCGCGTTGAGATTAAGAATTGCAACAGTAACAGATTTGGATCGGGTGGTAATATGGGTAACTCTAATTCTGGACAACGGTTTAACAACAATGGAGGATATAGGAACAATGGTGGTGTCCCTCAGAGAAAGGCAGAGATTATTGACACAGGGAATACTGAATCAGGGAATACAGTCATCAGATGCTATAACTGCAATGGAATAGGTCACTTGGCAACAGCATGTCCATCCCCGAGAACTCAAGGAAGCAAGTATCACAAACAGGCATTACTCCTTGCTCTCAAAGATGAAGCCTGCAGCAAGACGAATGCAAATGACAACAGCTTCATGGCTAATGCACATTCTGATGATGACATGGAAGATTTGGAAGCTGCTGTTATGCTGATGGCCAACATGCATGAACTCCACATAAGTGACTCAGGCCCAGTTTATGACACTGATGGTCTTTCTCAGGTAACTGATCTTAACTAATGCCTCATACATGAAATTGCCTCCCCATCTGCATCTGAATCTTACAAGGAACAAGGCATTCAAAATGATTCATTGTTATCTACACACACGAATACTCAAATGGACACAAAGGTTATATTTGATGATTTTCAAATTAACCCGGTTGTCACATTTGATGATTCGGATACTGAAACTGTCAATGATAACAATGCTCACGTTGAACATTTTGATCCTTCGTCTGGTCCAGATTCAGAAATTCAGTCCCTTCTTATGACTAGTCAATCTCAAAACATTAAATGTCAAGAGCTTAATGCTAGATTGAAAGAGAAAAATGCATCATTAACTAGGGATATTGAGTGCTATAAATTTCAACTGTCAAACGCGGAAAAACTGATTCAACGGGAAAAAGGCTTTGAAGCTGCTTTTCTAAAATCTTCTCGTCACGAAAAAGAGTTAGAACACCAAATTGCTAAAATTATGGAGTCTAAAAATGACTTAGCTTCTGAGCTGGAAAAACAAGCGTTTGAACACAAAAAACAAATTGCACAACTTGAAGCAATAATTTTAAAAACCAAAACGGAGTTGTCAAATTGTCAAGCTGAGTTCACGGAACATAAACAAAAAACAAGAAAGAAAGTTAAGTCATACGTTGATGAGATTGTTGAATTGGAACACAAGCTTAAAGAATTTCAAAATGTTGTGTATAAAACTGGTAATTCAGTGACTACTATTCAAAAGTTTTCAGTAACTCGAACAAACAATGGTCACGGCTTTGCAATTGGAAGTGATTCACCATGTTTTTTACGTGTAGCACTCAATGAGATTCCAAAGTTATATAGTGCAGATCATCTCTTTGACGATACTGTTGTTCGTACTGTTGTATATGATTGTGAAGAGGAATATGAAATTGAAGAAGAGAGTCGATCAAAAATGGAAAATGTGACATATAATAAACCTTTTGATTACTCTAAATTGCCTCCTCTTACTGATATTTTCACACCGCAAAAAGAGAAATCTGAACAACTATGGTACATAATCAAACCTCAAGAAGTTACTTCTCATGTAGCTCCTGCTAAACCAGTGGTGCAAATAAATGGTCCTTTACCAAATGATAACAAACTTCAAAATCTTCCTACACGTTGTCGTATACTTAAGTATTTTGACACGTTCATGGATAACATTGAACAATTAGATGAAGCCATTGAACGCAACTCTAAAATAACGGTTTTTACTATTACTACTCCTCATGAGAGAGAAAAACGAGAAGTGTTTCAAAAACAGTTTTTACCAATTGCACGACACTTGCGTCATTGTGCTCGCCATTGGGAACAGGAACTTCAAAAAGAAGTCTCATCTATGATGAATGTGTTTCAAGAAACTAAACAAGCGATTTTAAATCAAAAACGTCAAAATCAATTTTTACAAAAAGAAGCTGATCGACTCTTGGAACATGTTCTTAGTGCTGATATAATTTCTGTGATTATGAATTCTCTTTATGAATTTGGTACTTCGATGCTTGTTGATGATCATAGTGATGATGTTGAGTTGTTGTGTAAACAAATTGAGACATTAAAAGATGAACACGTTAATCTCCGAAAACACAACGATGATGTGCAAAACAAACTTTCAAATGAGATTTCTCAACTCAACAAAAAGCTTGAATGTTGTCAAAACCAAAGTCTTGATTTCGAACTGGAATTACAAAGTCTCAAAACTTCTACAACTTTTCAAAACAAAAATGAGGAACTTAAAAGTAAAATCTCAAGATATGAAAAGGAAATTGCTGAATTGCAAGAAGTTACAGATTTTTGGCAAAAGAGTCGTGATGAATAGTTTTATTCTAACCGAAAACTCGACAGTGAAATTCAAGATAAAATGCACATTATCATTGAGTTGAAAGAGAAAATACGTAAACTTGAAAAAGGAAAATCTGTCAACACTAATGTAATTGCTCCAGGAATGTACTCTTTAGACATAACAAATGTAGCACAACACACTAAGAAGTCTAATTTGGATCCTTCCACTTCTACAGGAATAGTTGCCACTCATAGCGTTAGCAGATCCAAGCAAAAACGAATGAAAAGGAAGAATAGGATTTTGCAACGTAGAAGAGAGACACTAGAAGCCTCTGAAGTAGAAGAACACCCTAGGACTTTGGATAAGACTCATCCTGCACTAGATTTAGATAATGATTCGGCAAATTGTAATCCTAATCTATGTGTAACGAATGATGAACCTTTGAATGTTTTAAAAGTTGATGCTTCATGTGTGTTTTGTCGTAAAAGTATGTTATCTGGTGATCATTCTAAATGTGTTGCAAATTCTCTTTTATCTCGTCTTAAGAAACGTACATTAGGCAGAAAATCTAGGCCCACTAATGCTTCTAAATCTGTGCTAGGACGTATGCCTTGTGTAGTTTCTAAGAATGATATAGTCAACCCAGTAGTTACGAACAATACCTCTAGGATCATGCCAACTGTAACTGAATTTGATTTAAAGAAGGCTAAGTCTAGTTGGAATTGGCAACGTTGGTTACAAAGGACACATAGCTTTAAATGGATTCCTAAAATTGTTAACATATGTGCTTCTAACCCAACGGAACCCACAACTTCTTCGGGTTCCACCCTTACCCATGTACCATCGTCGTCTCTTTCATGTGATGCAGGTGGTGCAAATTGTTCTCTGGATTGTTGATAGCGGATGCTCCTGACACATGACAGGCAATCTCAAACTGCTTAAAAACTTTGTATCAAAGTTCATTGGTACTGTCAGATTCAGGAATGATCATTTCGCTGCAATTATGGGCTATGGGGACTATGTCAGTGAGAATATCGAAATTAGTCGTGTTTACTATGTTGAAGGCCTTGGTCACAATCAATTTTCAGTTGGTCAATTTGTGATGGTGATCTGGAAGTTGCATTCAGGGAGAAAACATGCTTTGTTCGTGATCTACAAGGAAACGATCTCATGTCCGACATGACCGCTTCCTCTCCCATTTGTCTACTTTCAAAGGATGAATCAACAAAATCCTGGTTATGGCATCAACGCATGTCACATCTCAACTTCCGAACAATGACTGATCTTGCTCGCCATAAACTAGTTGACGGTCTTCCAAGGTTCCGATATACAAAAGATCATCTATGTCCCGCTTGTGAACAAGGAAAGAGCAAACGTGCACACCTCACCACAAAACCAGAACCGAGCACTGATCATGTTCTTCAACTTCTTCATATGGATTTATGTGGACCAATGCGAGTACAAACGATTAATGGTAAACGATACATACTTGTGATAGTCGATGACTTCTCCAAATGGACTTAGGTCTACTTTCTTCGAAGCAAAGATCAAGCTCCATCAATGATAATTACCTTTCTCACGAAAATTCAGGTTCAACTTCACAACACAGTAAGAATTCAAGAATCAAACTCTTCGTGCATATTTTGAGAAAGTTGGAATTGAACATCAAACATCAATTGCATGAACTCCCGAACAAAATGGAGTGGTAGAAAGACGCAACAGGACGTTAGTGGAAGCCGCACGAACGATGCTCATTAATGCTCAATTACCAGATTATCTTTGGGCAAAAGCCGTCTCTACCGCATGTTACACCCAAAATCGTTGTATGATCAATAAACGTCACAAAGTCACACCGTATGAAATTGTTTACAAACGAAAGCCCAACATACAACACTTCTATGTATTTGGATCCCTTTGTTATCCGAATAATGATCGTGATGATCTTGGAAAGCTAAAGGCAAAGGCTGACGTCGGTATCTTCATTGGATATTGTGAAACTCCAAACGTTTTAGAATCTACAACCGTCGTACTAGAGAGATTCAGGAGACTATCCATGCTAATTTCGATGAGCTCACAGAAATGGCTTCTGAGCACAACAGCTTAGGACCCGCAACCAACCGTCTAAACTTTCAAGATTCTTCAGCTGAACCGTTGTCACTAACTCGTCAAGAATTAGAAACATTGTTTTCTCCTTTGTTCGATGATTCATTTGAGACACGTGTACCCGATGTATCCACTAGTTCCGCTGCTCAACCTGATAATATTCAAGTACCTGATACAACGGTTACTACAACTACAATAGTAACAGCCGATGCACCCCCGACTGAATCACCAACAATAGAAGAACAAACCGCTTCCAACACCGACAACCCAACTGAAGATCTGGACCAACAACAAGTACCCGAACCTGCAAATTATGATCCAAATGCGTTCTTCAATCCGTTTGCTCCGACTCCGAACCTTTCTGATATTGCTGAGTCGTCAACACGCAACTTGGAACCAACTAATATGCAGCAGTTTCATAACCCTCACCCTTCAACACATCATTGGACTCGTGACCATCCAATTGTCAACATTATTGGTCATCCAACAGCTCCAGTTATGACTAGACAAAAACTTCATTCCGATGCCGAACATTGCATTTATGCTCTAACAGTTTGTCATGAAGAACCGAAAAATATTAAAGAAGCTCTCACTTACGACAACTGGATTGAATCAATGCAAGAGGAATTCAACCAATTCAAACGTCTTGAAGTTTGGGAATTAGTTGAACGACCGGATGGATTTATGTCATTGGGCTAAAATGGATATGGAAAAACAAGTTGGATGCAGAAGGCAATGTTATTCGCAACAAATCACGTTTGGTAGCTAAAGGATATACTCAAGAGGAAGGCATTGACTTTGAGGAATCTTTTGCACCAGTGGCTAGACTCAAAGCTGTTCGAATTTTCTTAGCATACGCTGCTCACAAAAACATGGTCTTTTATCAAATGGATGTGAAAACTGCATTTCTGAACGGTCAACTACGTAAGGAGGTATACGTTAGTCAACCAGAGGGATTTGTCGACCCAGAGCACCCGAATCATGTCTACCGACTTAAGAAGGCTCTTTATGGTCTCAAATAAGCCCCCAGGGCGTGGTATGATAAACTCACTGCTTTCTTGCTTGCTAACTCTTTTACAAAAGGTTTACTAGATCCAACTTTGTTTATTCAAAAACACGGGGAAGATATTTTAATTGCACAAATATACGTCGATGACATTATTTTTGGCTCTACAAACAAAAAGTACTCAAACGCTCTTGCCAGATTAATGAAACAAAATTTTGAAATGTCGATGATGGGTGAACTTACATTCTTTTTGGGACCACAAGTTCATCAGTCTCCCCGTGGAATTTTCCTAAATCAGTCCAAATACGCTCTTGAGATAATTAAGAAACATGGAATGACCAGTTGTGATACTTACAATACTCCTATGGCTAACACAACTAAATTAGATGCGGATCCAAATGGGAAACCAGTTGACCCCACAAAGTACCGAAGTATTATTGGGTCACTGATGTATCTCACCGCTAGTAGACTGGATATTGTATTTGCTGTATTTATGTGCTCTCGCTATCAGTCCAGTCCAACTGAACGTCACCTCAATGAGGCTAAGAGAATCCTTCGATACGTAAAGGGAACCATTAATTTGGGGATCTGGTATCCGAAGGATTCCGGTTTTGAACTAATAGCTTTTTCAGACGCTGATCATGCAGGGTGTATGGATACACGCAAAAGTACTTCTGGTGGTTTGCAGTTTCTAGGAGATAAACTCGTGTCTTGGCAATCAAAGAAGCAGGATTGCACATCACTATCGTCAACAGAAGCTGAATATGTTGCCATGTCTGCCTGCTGTGCACAAGTCATTTGGATGCGTACACAACTAATGGACTACGGTTACTTATTCAACAAGATTCCGATGTACTGTGACTCGAAAAGTGCGATAGCAATCTCGTGCAACACGGTTCTGCATTCTAAGTCTAAGCACATTGATCTCCGTTATCACTTCATCAAGGAGCATGTTGAAAAGGGTACAATAGAGTTATATTTTGTGGGTACAGAATACCAACTGGCAGACTTGTTCACAAAACCACTACCCCCGGGAAGGTTTACTGAGCTCGTTCACCGGATTGGTATGTGGTGTTTGACTCCAGATGATCTTAAATTTTTTCTTGAAAAAACTTAACCGAGTCAAATACCAAAACTATCTTTGTAAAGATTTTACAAAAACAAAATACAAAATCAAAAAATCAAAAAATCCAAAAAGATTTTACAATGTCTTATGTTTTTAAAATGCTCGTACACAATCTTCGTCAACACTTTGGTTTTTCAAAATGTCTATATTTTCACACCAAGTGTTGAGGGGGAGAAAATGTTCTTCAAAATTTCAAAATCTTGTGCAAACATGTGTACTTGCATAATTTCTTTGTAGTTATGATGTTATTTTGCAATGGTGGAACGTCAAAGGTTATCTCGTATCATTCTTTTTCCTTTTACTTATTTGTTAGTATTATAAGTCATTACCATTAACTGTCATTACGTTTAACCGTTAATTATGGAATCAGGACATGTTAATTGGTTATGTTAGTAGTCAAGGGACTAAATTTGCCAAATTGTTATAAAGTTTTCAAAAATAAACAAACAAACACCCCCCCCCCCGTTTTTTCCTTCACAGAATCCAAAAACCAAAAAACAAACACACCTTTAAGCATCAAACGGCTCAAATTCTAACTCCTAATCCGTGTTCTTGATCTCAAAACCGTAAGTGAATTCGTAATCTATGGCTTATTTTAACAAATGGTTTTCAACCAATTGTATTTTCAATGGCTAGATTTCGTGTAATCGCTATCTTATGAACTAGGGTTCTCGAAAATCTTGAATCTTGNTAATTTGTAGTCTAGGGACTAAATTTTCCAAATTGTTATAAAGTTTTCTATAATAAACAAACAAACCCCCCCCCCCGTTTTTTTTCCTTCACAAAATCCAAAAACCAAAATACAAACACACCTTTAAACATCAAACGGCTCAAATTCTAACTCCTAATCCGTGTTCTTGATCTCAAAACCGTAAGTGAATTCGTAATCTATGGCTTATTTTAACAAATGGTTTTCAACCAATTGTATTTTCAATGGCTAGATTTCGTGTAATCGCTATTTTATGAACTAGGGTTCTCGAAAATCTTGAATCTTGCGTGTTAAAATGTTTTAGGCCATGAAAACATAGGGCTTTTGATGTTAAATGTAGTATGTTCATGTCCCTTATGTCTAATTATAACAGTTAACTCGTTTGGATTGTTTTCGATAACTAGGGTTTTCGTAGAATTAGGGGTTTGTGATTGTGTGATGTTTTTGGATATATTGATGGTGGGATTTGCTTGTTTAAGTGTTTATAACATGCTTGTGATTGTTAATTGTACCAAAACATCTAATTGCATGTTCTAGATAATTAGGGTTTATGTTCATAATTGGGGCTTTTCGTTTAAGTGTTTTTGAGGCTAATTAAATTGTCAAAACATGTTCTTATAAGTGTTAATTGATGTATGCATGTGTTCTTTACATGAAATTCACAATTATACATGATCTAGATAATCTTAGGTCTCGTTGTCTTTTCAAAATCTTTTTTGGGTTGCCTATTTGTGTTTCTAACTGTTGTTTATCAATTTAAATACAGGCTACACTCAAAAGATACAAGGATTTCTCAAAAAACGTATGACTTCAAAGAATTCGAAAAATTCTTGTATAAGAATTTTTTTCGAGAAAATTTTTCGAGAAAGTTATCGAAATCTTTTCTCCAAAAATTTTCGAGATCTTTTAAAATTTTCGAGATCTTTTCTTTTTTCGAGAAAATCTTTGAAGATTTTGAAATATCTCATTAAAATTTTCGAAAAAATAAGATTTCGAGATCTTTTCAAGATTATCGAGAAAATATGAACAAAGGCTATCTAAATCTTTTATTATGAAGATTTTCGAAATCTTTTTTATGAACAGTAATTTTTCGAAATCTTTCCTTAGGAAATTTTTCGAAATCTTTTGTCCACAAATTTTTTTCGAGATCTTTGTTTATACTAGCTTTCGAAAACTTTGTTGGACTTATTTTCGAGATCATGTACATCATATATATTGAGTAATCAAGTGTTTGTAAAATTTTCGAAAACTTGTATGATTGAATGAACT
>LBNU01032516.1:98658-112278 GCA_014162995.1 Artemisia annua
ACAAAGAATCTTGACATATGAAAAGAGAGCTCCTCATTTATGAAAGTTTCAACCGTCAAAGATGTATGAGCATGTCGGAATGATGCAGATCCACTGGAGTCAAAGAATGTGACGAATGGCAGATTACTACATCAGATTGATCACTATCACATCAACGACAAAGAACAATGTACACCCATTCTATCTGGGAAGATTGTCAAGAACTAAGAACGATGAATCATTTCTACTTAATCATTTTGAGGACGTCTAATGCCATGAATGCCACAACAAAAGTCAAAGTACCAAGACGTCTTGCAACCTCAAAAGACTGTGACTGAACATCACTTCTTCAACAACCGATCCTTAGGGGGAGATTGTTAGAAACTAAGTTTTCTTTATTTTAGTCAAGTCTCGGTTGTTTCAAAATTTGTAATAGGTTGCTAGTTTATTTAAGTTATTTAAGAGAGTCATGTAACATGATAAGAGTCCAAACGTGTTCAATGGGCTCCAAGCCCATTCGTTTAGTAAAGGAAGGAGAGAGGGAGTGTTGCTCTAGCTCCTCTCCTATAAATAGGACCTCATGTATCCATTCTCTCTTGTTGGTTATTTCAATACATTAAAGAAACTCTTGCACTTTTATTCTTCATATTTGTTATAATCAACAAAACTCTATTTCTCATCTCATTTCTACCAAATCTATACTTGTGTTTACAATATTGTGAGCTAACAGGTTTTAACTTTTGGTAGTTGAGAATTTGATATATGCGACATTACAATTGTATATATATTTGGTTCATTCTAGTTTTATTGAATTTTAAATTAGTTTTTGTTTTTAATTCTGTTTTATTTATATACTAGCAGTAGTAACTCTGATTCAGCAGTACTAACTTAGTACTAGCAATACTAACATCATTGGTCACTCTTTCTTTAATTCGATGTGACACTAAATATTACAAAATGCCACACAAATTAAAAATTCATGTGACAATTGGATGAACATTAGTCACACAAAACACACATGTCTGCACTTTAAACATCATATGGTCACACTTATTAACACTTTTGGCCACTGTTTGCTTAATTGTATGTGACTAAATACCCAAAACAAACATGGTTTGTGTGACTAAATATTACAAAAGGCCACACAAATATAAAATTAATGTGGCCATTGGATGATCAATAGTTACACAAAATACAAATTTCTTCACTTTAAATAGCATATGGTCACACTTATTAACGCTTTTGGCCACTCTTTGCTTAATTGTATGTGACTAAATACCAAAAACAAACATGGTTTTTGTGACTAAATATTACAAAAGGCCACACAAACATAAAATTATGTGGCCATTGGATGAGCAATAGTCACACAAAATACAAATTTCTTCACTTTAAACAGCATATGGTCACACTTATTAACGCTTTTGGCCACTGTTTGCTTAATTGTATGTGACTAAATACCCAAAACAAACATGGTTTGTGTGACTAAATATTACAAAAGGCCACACAAAAATAAACTTCATGTGGCCATTGGATGATCAATAGTCACACAAAATACAAATTTCTTCACTTTAAACAACATATGGTCACACTTATTAATGCTTTTGGCCACTGTTTGCTTAATCGTATGTGACTAAATACCCAAAACAAACATGGTTTGTGTGACTAAATATTACAAAAGGCCATACAAACATAAAATTCATGTGGTCATTTTATGATCAATAGTCACACAAAATACACATTCGTTCACTTTAAAGAGCATATGGTCACACTTATTAACACTTTTGGCCACTTTGTTTTAAATTGTATGTGACTAACTCCAAAAAAGCAACACCCATTGTATGACTAAATCATCACAAACATCACATTTATTGTATATTCATGTGGTCACAGGACGGGAAATAGTCACACAAAATACACATTTACTAGAAAGAATCATCTCAAATGTCACATATATTATATATTTATGTGGCCAAAGTACAAACAATAGTTACACTAAAAAAACATTCATGTGACTATAAGGTGTTTACGGTCACTGATACTGACTAATCCAACAAAACTTTTGCCTATTTGTCACATATATTCGGAGTTTTGGTCACTCTTTTTCGATGGAAAAGGCCACGAACTCAACAATGTGACCATATGCCACCTACGGTGGTGGGACCTTTAATGACACACAACGAAAAAAACGTGTGTGACTATATGTATATCGTCACACATTTTTGGCGTGACCGATACAACCTTTTGTACCAGTGTAAGTCGAGTCATATCTTGTATATATTGTTTTGGGACGATTGGAACTCATGGGTAAAAGTACTAGTGTTATGAAGTAATGGGGAAGAACATCAATTAATACCCCCATATGTGCAAATTATTTTAAAAAGTACTCCAAGTGTATCGATTATCTTAATTCGAGTCATTAGTATAGTTAATTGTAAAGTATGTAAAAGTTCAAGTGTAAGGGGAGAACCGAGGCCCCTATGATGTATTATTTTGGATGGTAGGGTAAGAATGTATTTAAAAAAATCAAAAAACAAACAAGAAAAACAAAAAAAATGAGAAAAAGAAAAGTGGAAAAAACATACGGACTACCATCCATCTCTATCTTTTATTTATATTTGTTTTGTTTTGTGTAGTTAGTTTATAATTAGTATAAGTTGAGTCTAGTCTTAGCTTAGCAACGCCTCATTGTACATGTAATTGACCAAGACAATTGACTTGCCACCAGTAAAATTATCCTTTTTCCAACAAAACCATGTTTTCCATACCCTACACCTCACGTTATAACCCGTTGTAAGGCCCTCTTTGATAGTTATCCTAGGTGCTTACGCCTAGTGGAGAAGGTTTTCGATCCTTTCTCAAGCCTATGGTAATCGACGTACTATGACAGGTAGTGAGTGATATTTTCCATTTCCATATATGTTATATACTTCTATTAACACCCGAGAGATGTGAGTATCCAAACACTATTTGTGAGGTGCTAGTGTATAACCTCCGTGCTTATTTTGATTGAACTGGAACGATTATTTGTAGTAATTACTTTTATGTTGGCATTAACTGACCCCTAACTTGTATTTTAATTGGTGGAAAAGCTCATTTGCTTGAGGACAAGCAAATCCCAAGTGTAAGGGTATTTGATGAGGCGAAAAGTGTTACGCTTTTAGGGGTCATTTAAGCCCTAAATCGTATTTATTTGATCAAATATTGCTTCAAATCGTTCCTTTTGTCATTTTAGGTATTTTGGAGAGGAATTCTGCGAAAGGGGGCATTTTGGACGTTTTTTAAGCTTAAAAGTGATGAAAACGACAAAGTCTCAAAATCATGCTGGGAACAGTACCTGACGGCGTCAAGCTTCACTAGTGACGCCGTCACTTGTTGACAAAGATGTGGATTTGAAGATTACACATGACNAGGGGTCATTTAAGCCCTAAATCGTATTTATTTGATCAAATATTGCTTCAAATCGTTCCTTTTGTCATTTTAGGTATTTTGGAGAGGAATTCTGCGAAAGGGGGCATTTTGGACGTTTTTTAAGCTTAAAAGTGATGAAAACGACAAAGTCTCAAAATCATGCTGGGAACAGTACCTGACGGCGTCAAGCTTCACTAGTGACGCCGTCACTTGTTGACAAAGATGTGGATTTGAAGATTACACATGACGGGCCAGAGAATTTTTGAAGAATATAAGGTGACGGCGTCACCCTTTTGTGACGCCTAGGTGGTCACGTTGAAAAGTTATCAAGTGACACTCCAAAGGATTTTTCTACATGACGGCGTCAAGAGTAGATCTAGGCCATCAAGGAACCCTAGTGTCGGCGAGATGACGGCGTCACGACCCAAAGGTGACGCCGTCAAGGTGTAAAATCTATATATAGTTTTGCAATTTTCATTCATTAAAGGTAACTTTAGTGTGTTACTTTTAGAGGAGAAACACTAGTACGAGTTTTATGCATTTTCCAAGGGTTCTTCACCCTTTTATCATCCATGTTCAATTGAAGATAAGTTTTCTTTTAATTCATACAATATGTCTATGTGTTGTGTGATTTATTCCTTTACTTGTCTTCACTTTAACATGCTAGGCTAGATTTATCTTGTGTTTGCTTAGATGTAGTGAAACCTAGTTGTTAATTATTGGTTGATGGTGTGTTATTAATTGTGTTGGGTGGGTGAAATCAATGCTAGGCTTAAGAAAACTGGCTAACCTCCTAATTAGTAACAAGCTTGAACGTCTTAGGAAGCATGAATCGGATGTGTACTACGATTAATTGGTGGTATTTAATGCATAAGTGAATTCTAGTGATCATTTGGTTTGGATACTAAATGTGTCGCCATAGGGTGAAGTAGGATCTTATATAGTTAGGGAAGGACGTACACAGCCCCACGACTAGTATTTTTTGGGTAAAGGGGAGTAGTCCTGCACCCTGGTAAATATATTAACCAAAACGTTTAAGTACAATGGATATGGGTGAAATCCCATATCTCAGCCCGTTACATAGGCAAAAAGCTTACATAACAAGATACTTCCTATTTTCTAATCAAGAAAACAAACCAATACTCAAATGATAACATAGGACATAAAAAAATGAAATTACTTCCTAAGACCTTGAAGCTTGGTGCCATACATGGCATTAAAAGTATCCAAATTCCTTGGAAGATCATAAACCTGGTTCGCATAGTCATTGTAGTCATAGTCATCATAATCATCTTCAAACTCTTGGCCACCACCGAATAGATTAGCATACTCATCAAATGGGTTAGCAACCACCTCATCTTCAGAATCCGAAACCACAATCTCTCCCACCTTAGAAAAAGGGTTAACTCTCTTAGTAGAAGAGGCGGGCGGAGTGCAAGAATCACTAGTTTTAGGAGCCACAACCGACTCCTTCTCTTTCAAATCGCTCACAAGGGGTTTTTGTAATGCATTACCTGTCTTAGTAGACTCATCTTCATTAACTTCCACTATACGACCAGAATCTACATCCTTGTTGGTGTCATTAGTAGGAATGCCGAAAGCATCCGTATCTTCCATATTAAGAGTATCAAACTGGTTAAATGTAGAGATCTTCGTTCCACTCGAACTAGCCACAGCAGAAACATTCTTCTTATTGCCATCCACTTTCTTAGGTTCAGGAGGAGTCTTTTTGGGTCGATACTGAAACTGCTTATCCACAACAGGTTTAGGAACCCCTCCTTGACCCGGAATAGTAGAACCACCTTGTTTCCCTTTCTTCTTATTATTGACAGTCTTGAAACCATCATTAACAGTCATAGTAGGCTGGACAGGAGGTAANAAACATTCTTCTTATTGCCATCCACTTTCTTAGGTTCAGGAGGAGTCTTTTTGGGTCGATACTGAAACTGCTTATCCACAACAGGTTTAGGAACCCCTCCTTGACCCGGAATAGTAGAACCACCTTGTTTCCCTTTCTTCTTATTATTGACAGTCTTGAAACCATCATTAACAGTCATAGTAGGCTGGACAGGAGGTAACACAACTTTAGGACAATCAATAAGAGTATGACCAAAAATCTTACACTTATCACAACGCGGTGGTTTCCACTCGTATTCAACCCGAATTTTCTCAATAGTAGACCCCGAACCATCAAGTAAAGGTATCTCAACAGTGAAGCTATCCCTAAGCACCTCATCCGACGTCACTTCAATCATGCATCTAGCAAAACTACTATAGCCCCATGATTCCTTGCACATTTGGCTAGCATAAGCGTCTAACCTTTTGGGCGTACCAATCGATGTGGCAAGAAGACTGAGACCATCATCAGAAAACATAGCAAGAGGCACATCATGGAATTTAACCCACACCGGGATGTTAGTCAAATCCTCTTTAAGTAGGTTAGTGTTCAAAGTCCATGGTTTGAGAATAATAGGAACATTTCTAATCAACCAAGGACCATTTTCAAGCACCCCATCAACACCTTTCTTCGAATTGAACTTAAAGAAGAAGAACCCCTTAGCATTCATCATTACCTTAGGTATACCAAACTTACCCCACGCATTGCGTACATAGTAATCAACAACAGGAAAGGCAAGGCGTTAACCAAGGAAATACTCATAAAGAGTATTCTCAAACCTCGTGTTCACCACACCTACGACTGGTATTAAGGAATACAACCTGTCAATTGTAAAATACTAATCAACCGATAAAAGATAACTAGAGAGTAATGAAATCTAAGTAAACACACTTCTCACCATATAAGTTACACGCCACTTTATTTTCTTGTTATTTTATTTTTATTGCATTTGTAGTGATCTGGGTTAGTTGACTAGCAACTAATTTCGCCCATCCTTCAAAACCGAGATTTTACTTGCTTTCATAAAATATAAAAACACAAAAATAATCATCCCTCACCTTTAGACCTAGTTTAAGTAGTTTGCAGTCCTAACGAACACTATTCCTTGTGGAGAACGATCAATCCCCCGGTACTTGCCACTTCACTATACTACATCGGTCAGGTACACTGCTTGGTGGGGATTGCAAGCCTCTTGAGATCCCTTGAGAGGTAAAACCTTTTGCGTAGACTGCAACCCACGCATCAAGTTTCTACAGACTTTCCAACCCGAATAAACCCGGCCCGATAAGGCTTATCGGGTTTGGGTTCGGGTCGGGTAGACCCGACCCTATTGATACTCCTAGGCATAACAATAAACCTAATAAATGATTTAATGTGATTTCTATAATAATTGTGAGTTACTACTCTTGTAACTACTCATTTTTCGTGGTAAAAAATTAAACGCAATCGTGTGAATTTTGAGTCCTTTATCGTTCTTATCAAACCTAAACGAGTCTCGAGCTTTAAATTTTAGGAAAATTACAAAAATGGTCCTTGTGGAAGAAGTTACCCCGCTCCCCTCAACTTTCATCCACCTTTCAATTCACTTTTAACACGTTTGGGTATAAAAGCATAACAACTAGGGTTTTTCTTCATTTTCATCCATTCATCAAACCCTAGCTACACCTCCTCCCGTTTTTAAATCCAAGAACAAGAGAGATCGAATCTTTTAAAGACTTGTTTTGGGTTTTGTTCGTGTTTTGGGGTTGTTTCTTCAGTCAAACAGATCCATCACCATGTTATTCTTGTAAGTGATATCTCAAACTCTTTTAACCTACTCGTTACCTCTTTTTCTAATTATTTCAAACGGATAACGATTTTTAAAGGGTTACGTGACCCATTTGGTCTAAAAATGGTTTTATAAAAATAGTATCATCGTTTTCGTGGCAAATAAAAATAGTTTTGTGTTAATAAGTTTATTTTGTGCTTATTTCTGTTTGTCTTTTGGTTGGGTGTCGGATCTGATTGGTGACCCACGTAGGGTATGGGCTGTGGCCTGTTAGGTCTCGGATGTAGGTTGATTTGCTTATATCAAGCTTAATATTGTAGCTCGTGCCTTATTTTAGATATTTGAATGCTTATTGTGTTTGGGGTTTATGCTTGGTCTTGAAAGTATAAAACCCGATTGGGTTTAGGGCCTTATCCCTTTTTTGATCTTGAGTCGTGTTTGGAATATGTTTAGTTTAAACTTATTTTAAGACCATGGTTTTCTGTATAAAAAGATAAACCCGCAAGGGTTTTTATTTTGGTACACGATTAATAAGAAACCCGCAAGGAGTTTTGGTTTTGTATTTATATTTTTTCGGCTTATTATAAAATGCGCCTTATTGATTTAGAGTCTTAGCTTATTAGAATTGTTAATAAGCTTATGAGCTTATTTGGGTGATTGTTTTAATCGCGCTACAAAAGGGAAAAAAGGGGTGTTTGTGTTTATTTGGACCAAAACCCAACGGGTGTCGTTTGGTTCTTTTCACTAGGGCCGAAGCCCACTGGATGCATTTAGAGTTCGGTCTTGTGGTTGGATTTGGAGTTGTGTTTTTATTAAAATTTACTTTAAGTGTATAGTCAAATATTTAATTACTTCTTGTTATTGGACAACCGAACAACCGTGATTTATTGTTTCCTTGGTACGTTTCGGACATTAGGATTGTTACTTTGGATTTGGACAAAATAAATACTCAACGAACTATATATTACAGATTGTGACTTGACTTACTTTGACATATATTGAATGATACTATTTGGACAATCGGACTTATATTGGACATATTGGATTATTGGACCCTAGACGGATGTAATATATTAGACTCGTGACGAATTTAATATATTAGACTCGTAACAGACCTAAAATATTGAAATAGAACTTATTAGACTATTATCGGGCCACAAAGCCCGATAACCAGTAAAAATGATATACAAATCAAAATTTGATTTATTAAACGATCTATTAAATACAATACTTATTTGTTTTAAACATTTTGAAATGTTTGGATTAACAAACACGAATATGTGTCAAATTGGAACTTTGTCGGGAAATGTTGTTTTGGAAATTGAGTTTTACTAAAGTCTATTGACTTGGAACGTTGTATAGATGGACGAGTCATGACAAAATTTTATAAAATTTTTAAACTTATACTTTTATTTCAAACATTTTTTATTGTTATAAAACCCAACAAAGATCCAAACATATAGTCTTATTAAATTGCAAAACCTTTATTGTTTGACATATTAACACGAGTTTTCTTATAAACCTTAAGTGACTTTTTCCGAACTATTAAATTGACTTTGCCAAACTATTTGGGATTACCGGGTAAACCCCAAAACTTACCATTGACTTATTTCATTTTTTTTTTTTTACCTATTTCCTATTTGTGTTCTTACCTAATTTTCATATTATTTCGTGTCTATTCTATTATACACTTTTCCTCATAATATATATTGTTAGGAATACAAAGATTCCTATAGAAGACTCGGTCACCTAATTGATGTAATAGCATTTAAGTTAGCTCGTAGTTCGTTTATTAGTTAGTTAGATATTAGTTTAGTCTAAGTAACATCGTGGAAGAAGGACGGGTCTTTACCCACTGTATGCCTGATCCACAGCCTGGGTGTGGGCGTTTTTATATTTCTTTGTAGCTTAGTATAAACGAGTGGGGTAAGCCCGCGCGTTGCGGTGGGGATTATACAGTTTGTGTTTTTATTGCTTTGTGTGTTGTTTTGTGTAGTTATTAGTTTCGGAACTTGAAGTATTTGCATAATTGTTGTGAAAAATGTTGTTGTTGTTTAATAATGTAGGTTACATATATTTTGGAATTTGTATGTTTTTTTCAGTTTTTTATTTTTTTTTATTATGATCTGGTTAATGGTAAAAAAGGAAAAAAAAATAATAATAATAGGAAAAATAAATGATGAAAGTTTTGTTATGTAATATTTTTTGGGCTTGTGTGGGTTTTGTTTTTTTGTTTTTTTGTTGTTTTTTTTTTTTTTTTTTTTTTAGGCTTAAAAATTTGGGTCCAAGTTGCTCTCGGCCCATACGAATAGCCCCTATTTATAATTCCCACCCTATTTTTATTTTTTTCATTTCACCCCTTATTCATTTATATTTAAACCAAATTTTAATTTTTTTTTTTCATTTTACACACACATACACATCTCACTAATACATTCTCTCTCTCTTGTCCCCTTCGCCGGTCATCTTCTCCGGACAACCCACCGCCGCCGTCCGGTCAACCACCGTCGTCAGAATATTTCCGGCGATATTTTTTTTGCCGATTCGATAGATCGGTTTGTTTATAGCATTTCTGGAGCGTTTGAGCTATTGGCTCCCTCCGTAGCACCCTCACGCGCCACCAACGCCCTCTGTCACCATCACCGATGACCACCACCACCTTTCCCTTGTTCTCTCGAAGGTAAATGCGCCTACGCGCCCTTTACTTTTTTTTTAATTAAAAATCCGAAACACTTATTTTATAAAACCTTTAATAAATCCGATTTTTACACAAAACCTTATAAAACCTTTTAATAATGTCAAAAACCATGTGGATCTATCGTATTTGGTCGCGACTCGTTGACTCGGTTAACTCAGCGATTTGACTCAGTCGACTCGGTGTAAATATCCTTAATGTTTCCTTGTTCTTTGAATATTTATTGGTGTTATTGTTGAGTGGGAATCATTTTTGGTCTGTTTGGTTTGTTTTTGTCTCGGCAGTCGAGGAGATGCCAAGCCGTGACTCATGGCGAGGCTTGGTGTGTAGCTAGGTTTAGGATTAGATAGTATTTTGAACTTGGATTTGGATTTGTTTGCGGATTGATTTTGGACTGACTGAAAAAAAAATGTTACTGTACAAACCGATTTGGATTTGTTTGCGGATTGGTTTTGAACTGAAAAAAAAAAAAAAAGTTACTGTACAAACCACTGTAGCAATTACTGTACAAACCACTGTAGCAGCTACAGTGGTCGACACTATTATCCTCCCCCCTTTTAGTATATATATATAATACCCCTCTCCACATGTGGAGAGGGTTGGACCTTCACTCACTTAATCTAACCTTTCTAGTCTTTCTCTCATCCTCCCAAGGTTCCCATTTTTCTTTCTTTCTCATCTAATCCATACGCCAACACAACCACTAGTACTTCATGTTTGAGACTTGATTATTATCCTACAATTGGTATGAAGAGCCAAGGTTTCATCTTAGGGCCTTGGTGAATCATATTGGGTGTGGTTTTTGTGTTGGTTTGTGTATTAGAAGAGTTTTTCTTGAATACATCTTGGTTTGATTTATCTAGTGTTAGTTGACATTTTAGAGGTGTACTTTTATGATCATTAGTGTCAGTGTTACATTATTTCTCAGTTGGTTTTGCCATATCATACGTATTTTTGAAGATTGGGTTGAGTTTGGGTCGTTTTTCTTAACTGCGGTTACCTCTACTGTTTTATTGCTTGGTTGCGGTTTGCTACTAGCTCCTGTGGTTAGTTTGTCTGCGAGTACTATTTTGGGAATACAAACAAATCACAAGGAAAGTGACAGTTTTGGACTACTGTCAACTACGACTAGCTCCTACGGTTAGGTGGTCTGCGGTTGGTATCTGTGGTTAGCTGACTGCGTTTAGCTTTGCGGTTTAGTGTTCTGCGTTTTAGTTTCTACGGTTTGCAACTTGATGTTGTTAGTGACCTGCGTGTAACCCATCTTGTGGTTTGTGTACTCTGCGGTTAGTTGCTCCTTGCGGTTAACTCAAATTGTGATTACCTTTCTCTGTGGTTACCTACCTTGCGGTTACCTTCCACTGCGATTTGCTCACCTTGCGCTTAACCCCTACTGCGATTTGTGCATATTGTTGCGACTTTCTGAAATTATTTGGCAATTTACTAAGTAATTAGATCCATGTGATTGGGTAACCATTTTGCAATTCGTGAATTGTTGTAACCTTAGTCGTTTCAATTGATCTAATTGTGATCTGACGTTGTGAGTTAATCCTTACGATTTGACTAATCTCAATTGGTTATATCGTAACTTGACTTGTCACAACTTAACACCTAGTGCAAATTGTAACCCACCTGCTTCATCATGACAACTTCTCCTGATTCAGTGATACCGGAAATTCTCAAATTATATGAGATGGTTGATGTACCGCTGACTTCTAATCTTTCTCTACAAATGAACGGACTGGTACCTGATAATGAGTCAGTGGTATATTTGTGTTCGGATTCTCAAGAGAATGTGATTCATCAGTCCAACAAATTACTTGACTATGCAAGGGAATGCCACATTGAATGCTTTCGACTGCTTCATTCACATCTCTCTGTACTGTTAGAGGGTAATGGATTCAAAATGGGGTTCGAACGTGCATTTACAATTCTCTTCGGTGAAGATGTTCAAACTTTCACAGATGTTATGATTCTTAATTTGGATCAATTACGACAACTACTGGATCAAGAAGAATCTTCCAATGCTGGATCCTTAGCTGCCCTTTGTGTGCTCAGCTGATGCGTGGTTTTGTGACCTTACAACAGGTTTTACCTCTCGTGGGATCTCAAGAGGCTTACAACCCCACCAGGCAGTGTACCTGACCGATGTAGTATAGGATAGTGGTAAGTACGGGGGATTGATCGTTCTCTCACAGGGAATAGTGTTCGTTAGGATAGAAAAGCTACTCTAATAGGTCTAAGGGTGGAAGGAAGATTCTTTTTGTATTTTATTTTTATTAAAGCAATTAAAATCTCGGTTTTGGAAGAAGGGCGGAATTAGTTGTTAATCAACTAACCCAAGTTTACTACTTAAGCAGATTAAAATAAAATAAATATCTAAACTATTGTGGTTGTGAAAACAATATGGAGAAAGTTGTGTTTACTTCGATTTCATTACTCCCTAACTATCTTTTACCGGTCAATTGATATTTGTGTTACTTGTGTGGATGAAGGGTGTATTCCTAATAACTCATGGAGTGGCATACATATCTCTCCAATTCTATGAGCTCTTATCCCGCCCTATGCCATGCACGGCACAACCATAGGGGTTGTAAACAGTGGCTCATGCGTTAAATACTACCTTAATAGCCTAGTATGCCTTGGCTACATGTTTCCCAAGACGTTCAAGCACGTTACCATAAAGGAGGTTGGCCAGTTTTCTTGAGCCTAACATTGATGGAACAATCATCCCAACAAACAACAACACACACCAATCAACCAATAATCAATAGTTAGGTTTCATTAGATCCAAGCAAACACTAAAGAATTTAGCTACACATGTTAATTAAAAGACAAGCAAAAGAGATAATCAACCAACACATAGACATATTGATTGAATTAAAGTGAAGACTTATCTTTAATTAAGCATGAGGGTTCCAAGGGTTGGAAACCCTGGAAAGTACAGAAAATTCGTCTTTAGGGTTTGCCCTAAAAGTTCTCCACAAAGTTCCACACTAATGAATGAAAATTAGAAAACTATATATAGATTTTACACTCTGACGACGTCAGGTTATAGGGGTTGACGCCGTCAGCTCGCCGCCAATAGTTTTCTCGGATGGCCTAGATCCACTTCTGACGCCGTCACCTTATAAAACCTTCTGGGCCGTCACTCTTTAACTTTACTCCTGACGGCCTACTTTTCCTAACACCTGACGGCGTCAGGTGTTAAATCCTCTGGCCCGTCATTTGAAAATTGGATTCCACTCTTTTGTCAAGGCTTTCTGACGGCGTCACCTTGTGACTTCTGACGCCATCAGGTTGTAAATCATCATCTTTTGAGACTCTGTCGTTTTCTTCACTTTTATGCTCCAAAAACGTCAGAATATGCATGTTTTCCAGAATTCCTCTCAAAAGTACCTAAAATGACAAAAGGAACGATTTAGGGCAATATTTGATCACATTTATACGAATTAGGGATTAAATGACCCCCTTAAAGCGTAACACTTTTCGTCTCATCCACAATACCCTTACACTTGAGATTTGCTTGTCCTCAAGCAAATGAGCTTTTATTCCAATCAAAATATGAGTTAGGGGTCATTTAACGCGAATATAAAAGTAATTACAACAAATAGTTATTCGACCCTAATCATAACAAGCACGGAAATCATACACTAGCACCTCACAAATAGTGTTTGGATTCTCACATCTCTCAAATGTCATAAAGTTTATATCTCATAAATGGAAACGGAAAATAACACTCACTACCTGTCATAGCAAATTGATTACCATAGGCTTGGGAGAGGATCAATTACTCCTCCACTAGGCGTAAGCACCTAAGATAAACTATCAAAGTGGGCTTTATAAAGGGTTGTAACGTAAGGTGTAGGGATA
>LBNU01032517.1:5076-18138 GCA_014162995.1 Artemisia annua
TTCAATGGGATTGATACCAACACAATAAAGGGCATTTAACTAGTTTTACTGCCCACTACAGTAACAGTTATCTTATGTCTTTAATATTTGCTTTCATTAGTTTTTATTTGAGTTTAATAGTTGTCAGTTTCATGTTTTGATTAGTACCTTTGCTTAGTTATAAATTGATGTGAAATCATTGTAATGGAATCATCAGTAAGAAAGCATTTCACTTCAGTTTCCACTGTCCATTTACTTTCTTCTTTAAGTTCTTCATATTATCATACATTTCCATACACACTCGATAACCAACAATCAGGTCATCTGGACAGGTTGTACGATACAATTTCGTGTTCAAGAGTACTCGCCGAATGGTCTGTAGTTTGAAATCAATTAGCCTTTCTAATAGCTTTGATTTCATTCCATCTTTTGCTGGTTTGTGATTCTGCTTTCTGCTTGAGGTATGATGTTATATTTTCCCTGCTACTACAACGATCACATGTTCATATTATTGTTTTTTATGACACTGCACAATTTGTTTCTGTTATGATTCAGTCAATCCGGTTTTGGAGCTATATATTAAGGTCTCTAGTTTAACCCAAGACCTTTGGTCTGTATGGAGTTGCCCACCAACCAAGAGGTTGTGGGTTCAAGTCTCGGTTGAGGCACTTGTGAGCATTACTGTGAGATGGTAGTATAGTGTGCCAAAAAAAATTGTCGTTCAAAAAATATATAAAAAATAATAAAAATAAATAAATAAATAAATAAAAATTAAGGTTTATTAGGATCAGTAGTATACATATAGGGTTGGATTAGTTGAAAACCCCTCTCATTTGGACACAAAGGTAAAGTGTTCGATCCTCACTCCCTGCAAAAAAGGCCGGAGGTCCTCTAGAAGCACCTCTTTACCCTTCAGGTAGGGGTAAGGTTGTCTACATCTCACCCCCTCCATAACTCGTGGAAAATGGGATTGGGTAAACGTTAGTATACATATTCTCATCATGTACTTTTTAGTAGTTAGGATATTCCCTGATGCAATCCATAGTCAATAATTCGATCTATGTATCTTAGGAGATATATGTCCAGCCCATGCACTACCAGAGTCGAGAGACAATTGTTATGTTGTCATTTGTAGTACCCCCACCCCCAAAAACAGCAGATTCACCCAAACTAGGAGTTCACTTTAGAATTCATGCATGTTGGTGGTGATGGATTGATGTGATCTTTAGATTTATGTCATGCGAATGTTATGTTGTCACGTTCCTCCATTCCAACTTCATATAATGTGCATGTCCTTTTCAAAACACAAAATCGCGTTGTTTCATCCACTCGATCACATTTCAAGGCTTGAAATGAGCCGCCAATTAAGGTCAACACAAAAAATTTAAAAATATGAAACTAGAAGAACATACAAGTTATTGTTTTTGTTATAGTTTATATTTTATCTAGCTATTAGCTTTTGACTTTTTTTTTTCTTTCATAAATGCATACTAAAGTTATATGAACTTACTGATACTGAATAAACTTACTGATAGATATGCATTCCAGGTCCTGAACATGAAGAAGAATTGAAAAAACATGCAGTAGAAGGAAGAGACATATGTTAGCTATGAAATTTTGTTAAGTTTCATTTAGTATGGACAATGGGCATGATGAAAATAAAAACATTGTAACTAAAAAGTCCTTTTGATATTTAAAAAATTTTCATTATATTTACATGCAACTTTTAATAGCATGGTTGGAATAGTCTTTTTTTTTTTTTTTTTTTTTTTTTTTTTTTTTTTTTTTTTTTTTTTTTTTTTTAATTTTTTTTTTTTTATGGGAGCTGTTATGTGACCATTTTCATTTGATTCGTTTGGTTCATTAAATATTCATTTTTTATTTTTTTCTTTCTGACGGTTGAACCGCGCCAAAAGAAATGTTTTATTTTTTTTGTATGCAATTATTTAGTACGGTTTGGCTAGCTCAGTTGGCCACCAAGGGTGACCTTGGGGAGGTTGTTACCACATGCGAGAGGTATCAGGTTCGAGTCTCTCCGTGGGGGTTTTCCTTCAAGGTGGAATTTGTGGGGTTGTTCCCCATAGATGCGTCGATTCGAGGCTGGCAGGGACTACCTTCTTAGTATGTATTGTGGAATCGGATCACTAAGTACTGTAGAATCGAATAACTAACTTAGTGTTGTACTAGCTCGCAATTCAAAAATAAAATTATTTAGTACGGTTCAAAAACCATACCAAAAGCCCTTAAAAACTGTTACTAAAACCATTTTTCTCTAGTAGTAATTTCCTTACAAATTGGCTGGTTGTATGCACAAATGGGTTGTCATAAGAATTACGAGCTTTGGTTAAGTAACTCAACCGATTCACATTTTTATTTGAAAGATACAGTAGTGTGTTAAGAAGCTGTACACATAATATTTCATGCTGTGGTTTGTATGAAGTCATTTAAGTCATCCTCCTGTTTGGCTCGAATTGTTATATACATGTTCTCTACATGTAAATACTTCCCCTAGAAATTGTAAAACGCTGAAGGAGCATTATTATCAACCTGGAACAAATCTTAGCTGTGTTAACTCCTGATTTCTGTGCCCCTGGAACAACGCTAAAGGAGTTGTCTATGTGACTCTTCATTAGTTATTATAGCTCAGTTTGCTTTGTCTGCGTGTAACTAGTGAGGCCATTTTGGTAATTCTTTTACTCAAATATCCTTCTTCCTTCATTCCTGTTCACGATATTTTATCTATGCCTGTTCTATACTTGTAAATGTATCCTGTAGTAATGGTCAAATCCTAATGGAAGTTGTGGGACTTTTGATGCTTGAAATTCAATTTGTAAGGTGTTTGGTTAGTAAATAAATAGGTCTTAAATCTCAATTTATTTCTGAAATCTCATCATTCATTAAATCCCCACCTCTACCCAAGGATCTCAACTCCTTTGGGCACCTAGATTTGTAAACAAGTAAAATATAGGACAAAAAACCGCAAAAGAATGCAAAATTCTGTGTCACCACTGTTGTTGTGCTTCTTGATTTCCCTGTGCTACTGCTCGTTCTGTAGCTTTCGATGCAAGTTTCAATATCGTTAATAAGTTGTTTGGCTCATTCATGTTCTTATATGGAAGATATTGGAGTGTTAAAATGTGATAAATTGCCTTGCTCATTGCATCTCTTGCTGGTGTGTGACTGCGTTCTAAATCAGATATGGCTTCCTACCACAAATTAGATGGGTCGGGCAAGTTTGGGGTCTGGTCTTGTTGAGCATTATGCAAATAATTTCTGTCCACTTTTTAAATTTTATATACAGAAGTCGCATATGGCCCATTTGTTTTGTCTTAAACGGGTCAGGTAATTATCTTCTTTTTAGGAGAATGTGACAAGAAAAATGGGTCGAATTGAAAGTTTCTTATAAATCTACACAAACCTTCTATATTGTATTATTTGATGATTATGATAATTAAGTGTCATAGTCTTGTTATCATATTCATAATAAGAAAGTGTTATCTCGTCAACTACACAACTCCTGATCCATACCAAAAACATTTTGTGACCTGCATGACCCACCCACCTTGTCATCCCAAAGGGCAATAGCAACCCTCAAAATACAATCAGTACAAATTTGGAACTTTGTAACCTGAAATTTCTATATGAGGATTTTTCCATAGACCAAATAGCATATCCGAAAGGTATGATGCTCTTCATAGTCCATATTGATTCTGGGTTATATGAATGTTACTTAAGCTGGCAAAACGGGCAGGTCCGGAGGTTGGGTAATGGGTCAAAATAAGTTTGGGTAAAAGCAGGTTGGGTTGGATTGAAATGTATCTTATTTAAATGAAACAATTTAGGACATAACAGAATACACGATAGCCAACTTTTGACCGGTCAACCTGTTTCATGTCAAGCCAACTCCTTACAGTTGATCTGTATGACCATTGGACTTGCTGTTATCAACCGAAATCAATTCATTATTCCATATATAAAATTCAATTTGCTACCTGACTCGGCATATTGGTACAAACCAGAAGATGGTAGTTTGGTCTAATGACAATATCTAAAGTAAAAGTACTTACTTTAGATATTATCATTAGACCAAGCTACCATCTTCTTACAGTTGATCTGTATGGCCATTGGACTTGCTGTTATCAACCGAAATCAATTCATTATTCCATATATAAAATTCAATTTGCTACCTGACTCGGCATATTGGTACAAACCAGAAGATGGTAGTTTGGTCTAATGACAATATCTAAAGTAAAAGTACTTACTTTAGATACTATCATTAGACCAAGCTACCATCTTCTGGTTTGTACCAATATACATACTGAGTCAGGTCATCCTACATGGAAAATTGCAATTAATACAGGCCCTACATGGAAAATTTTCATTTATATTTGTCAAAAGTAACAAACTATTCCTTCTGCTTAACAAAATCCAATGAAGCTTGTGTAATGTACGAGAAGCTGCAATCTTATACAAATGGACAAATGGTTGCATAAGCAAAAAAGCATTCCAGGTTAATGAGTTGCGTCGTAGAAAGACAGAAGCTGTATAACAATCCCATCATGTAGATCAGAGCTACCAATTGTATAGTTAGCAATTTAGGCACATTTACTAATAAATGGTTTGATTTGGCCTTTGAGGACATATAGTCTTAAACAGAGCAAATGGGTGAAACAAAAAATAAGCTAAAAAGAGAATGAGTCAAATGAGACGGCCTGATAGAAAATCGCATGATAGTTTTTAATGCATGCAATCTCTTAAGTTGTCTGGTTCAAAAATTTCGATAGTTATTCTACTTTAATAAAGTTATTATTGTTGTAAGTAATCCACGTGTACCTCGGTCAATCCAACTCGATTTGACTAGCACAAAAAACTGACTTGTTTTAAGCTGTTACATAGCCCGCTTGAAACGCCCATCTTGCCTATATATGTTGCAGATGTTAGCACAAGCTTTGCTTTTTCCGAAAATAAAAGAGGATGCATCTGTCCCAAAATCCAAACTATCTTCGACTTGTAAATGTCAAATGCGTAGTTTCTCTTCCTTCATTACACTCTTGATGGAGAAACACGTTCACTGGTGATCATCCTCTGAAATCACGTAAATCACCCTCACTTTCTGTGGAAAATAATATTAGATCGTGATAGGTCCTGAAAAGCCCGAGGCCATTTTAACGATCTCTCTCTTTTACTAGTCTGTCATGAAGATTTATGCATTTAAGATGTGGCCGACCCCCGACTTGTGGATTTAAATTTGCATCAGAGTTATTTTGATTAAACTATGGAAAATACATTTGTTGCGACCCCGTGTACTCTTATATGAACATGATCAAATAATATTGAATGACTTACATTAAAACAGTGGACATGCCAGATTAAATGAACTTGATCAAAAGAGTACCATATTGAGTAAGCTAAAACTTCTGAATTCAAACAAAATAAAATAAAATAAAAAGCTTCTGAATTCATTAAACTCTTAGGTGAATGGGGATGAGCAAGAGAATCCAAGAACCGAACAAACATTTGAACCAGCCCGAACCGAGCCTTACTGATCCGTTCTTCTTTTTGTCGGTCCAAAACTGAAAGAAGAAAAAATGTCAATCAAGTGGAAGTGTATGGTACAAGTGATGTAAGTCGTTCGTATGCATACAGTTCATTTCATAATCTATAGACCATAGACTGTATATACACGGCTTCCAGCCATTTGTATACGGGTAGGTAATGATTTCTTAAGACTAGAATTAGAACGGGATATTAAAGGAACTTTCAAAAGGGTAAAAGAACTGCACGAAAACGGGTATAAAAACATAGAACTGGTCCGAGGAGATCCATATGCCCGTTCAACAGAAACCGAGACCAACCGAGTCATAAATGGTTCGGTTGAAGTAAGAGGTTTCGGCCGCTTTTGGTTTTCAGTTCGCCCTTTCTTTGGGCCTGGCCGAATGATTTATACAACAACATTATGTATGTGTTTATAGTCGTTTTTTGTTGGCTTAAAATCTTGAATACTATAAATAGGATTTATCTTATCAAGGAATGCTTAAAAGGATTTTCAAAAATCCCATTCTCACTAGATTAAATGAGTTGGTTAAGTTGTCAGTATTAGTATGTGTAATTCGGTAATTTCGATTTTAGGAAATTACGTAGTGCTAAATTTTTATGAGTATTATTTTTCAAGTAAACTGGATAGATTAGCATTAAAAGTTTAAAATGAATATCAATAATCAATTTCATAATGAATTCAAGAAACCGGGAAGTCAATGACTCGATGGTGTCACCGTCACGTGGGATAAATAAAAACCATGTTACGTAAAACATGTAGACACTAGCGGTGTTCATCGGTTCGGTTATCGGGTTATTCGGTTTATTTGATTCGGTTAGTTCGATTAAATATTTTTTCTAGGTCAAACCAAAAATCGAACCGAATTCAAATTTGATTCGACCAAACCAAAAACCGAACCGAATAACCGAAAACCGACCTCTATAACTGAAAACCGAACCGAATAACCGGAATTACATAATTTTAATTATTTTTTCATTTAATTATTATATATTTTTAGCACAAAATTTTTTCTTCAAACTTAGATAATGATATATTTATACTAAAAAAGAGTTATAGTAAATTTTTTTTCATATAAATACATAGAAAAATGTTATATTTATACGAAAAAAAGAGTTTTAGTAATTTTTTTTTTCATATAAATACATAGAAAAAAATTATATATTTATAAGAATTCGGTTTTCGATTCGGTTCTTGGTTTTCATTGCCAAACCCATATCCAAAACGATAACTGAATATTTAGTTCGGTTCGGTTCGGTTACGAACTTCGTTTGGCTTTTTTCGGCTCGGTTCGGTTTCAGTTTTCGGTTACTGTAGATATTACCCGATCCGTGAACACCCTGCCATAAATACAAAAGTAAACCGCATCTCAATGGGTTTTTCTTTTTCTTTTTTTTTTTCTTTTTTTTTTTCCTCCTTTCTAACCACCGCCAAATGGCCTAGGGGTAAAAACAGGAATTCAGACCTCACTNACATAGAAAAAAATTATATATTTATAAGAATTCGGTTTTCGATTCGGTTCTTGGTTTTCATTGCCAAACCCATATCCAAAACGATAACTGAATATTTAGTTCGGTTCGGTTCGGTTACGAACTTCGTTTGGCTTTTTTCGGCTCGGTTCGGTTTCAGTTTTCGGTTACTGTAGATATTACCCGATCCGTGAACACCCTGCCATAAATACAAAAGTAAACCGCATCTCAATGGGTTTTTCTTTTTCTTTTTTTTTTTCTTTTTTTTTTTCCTCCTTTCTAACCACCGCCAAATGGCCTAGGGGTAAAAACAGGAATTCAGACCTCACTAGATTTATATTTTTGGGTGGCTACAAGGGGTAACTTTCGAGGCTTGTCAATGGATTTTTTCTCATAAGCGAAGCAGAAAAAGGAGTAGGGTTTATTCCCCAAAGGTGAAGGTTCATAGAAGGCATACTGCCCACTTAAATGTCACTGCATGACTCCACTAACTAATAACTAGCCGTTGCTTTGCAAGAATATAAACGTGAGTGTCCTTCAATCAAATAATTGTTTGTTCATTTCTCGACTGAGACTGATATGAGATCTATATATAATTATACTATACGTATACACGTGCAAAACGACGGTTTATAGTGACAAATAATTACACTTGCGAAATCGTGATTCTGTGTTGACCTTGATGCAAAGTGTGTGTTTTTTGAAATTAATATAGTGTTTATTGATAAAAAGTTGTCAAATTTAGAATTAATCAAGAAAAAGCATAATTTAAGTTGACAATTTTTTTAAAAGTTGTCAAGTTTAAAAAGGCATTTAGATGTAATTTAGGCAAAGCTTCAAGAAGAAAAGATGTACTTTTTATAAGTAGTATAGATAATGTAGTAAGGTGGTGTTTAGTATTGACTTATATTAACCTGAAACTTTCATGAAAGTGATAGAATTGTGTCATTGTTATTTAAACATGACTCAACACATTAAAGAAGAAAAGAATAATAGCAAGCGTGATACTTTATCTTTCTAAAGAAAACATTGTGAACGGTATTATTGATTAGAAGCACGTTTAATGGGAGGTACAATTTTTCCTCAACAAAGTCATTGTTTAGCTTTTTAGCATTAGAGCAAAACAAAACTTTTGTCCAAATACTTGATGATCCTCGAGCCTTTAAGCAGAGACGGAACTTGAACATTTTTTTTGGAGAGGCCAACTTGTAACGTATTTATTTTAAGGGGACCGATATGCACAACACTGAAATTTTTACGTTAAAAATTACTAAAATTAGAAATAAAAAAGTATAAAATATACATATGATCAAAAATTTTAGGGAGACCGCAATCCCCCTCGGCCCCGTATATGTTCCAATCCTTGCCTCTAAGGCAATAATTCAAGGATAATGTCACTTAGATGAGTTTTGTTATAAGTACAAATTAGGATTTTAAAATACATATTTACATTTGAGGTGTTTTGAAGAATACAATATATTGTGTCATTTATTTATTTATTTATTAGTATTTTTAAAGATCTTATGTATTGTGAATGATCTAAGAGTAATGGGTATCATATCTTGCATATACATGACGTGATATCAAGCCAAATCAAGCTATGACACCCCTATGCGCCAAACCATCGCCAATTTCTTTGCTTGAACCAAAAGGACCAAATGTTATTTTTTTGTTTCTTTTTCAAAAAAAGAAAAAACTTAAACATTTAACTATATTTTACACAATCATTTTTCACTCTATATAAACGTTTTTTACACAACTATTTTTACATACAAATCATTTTTCAGTTTCATTTTCACACTATTTTATCGTATCTCCTAAATAAGTCACCAAATGATGTCTTTCTTACAGTAACCTTCTTGAAATGTTGCAAGCTCCAAACTCATCATCTTCGTCAAGCTACACATTCATCCGCAAACTCAATATCTTCCTCAAACCTTGAATTTGCTCTGTTTGGTAGCCAATATACTATACCAACATACACACCCGAATAATATTTTCTTCAACAACAACAAGAATTTTAACAACTTCAACAACATCCACCACAATTCTTTTCACAACAACAAACACAACCACAACCACCACCACCACAAACGCAACCATCACAAGAAAACCAAGAAACCGAAAGGCGAAGAAAAGCCAAAAGACCTACCAATCAACTTAAAAACTAACCTCAACAACCGAGGGATCCTCAAAGACGTCCACTCTTTAGACACAAGAAGATGAAATATTATTAGCCGAGTGTTATCTTTTCGTTCCGAGGATGACTAAATCGGAAATGACCAAGATGAGCAATCATTTTTGGGACGGATTCTTAATGAGTTCAACAAAAATTCTCCACACCCACGTACCAAGGATATGATGATGGGGAAGTTGCCTACCTTGAATGGAAATTGCCAATAGTTCAACTTTCGGTACAAATGTTTAAAGCATTTGAGTAAAGTGGGAAAAAGAGGTTCACCTTTTGAGTCGTTGTAGGTGTGCATATCGTGACGAGAAGGACGGAGAAAAAATGTTTACTCAAGAAGGGCCATGGGCAATCTTGAGAAAACACCCTAAGTTGGATGCGCCCGAACCCATTGATCGATGAAACAGGATTTACCTAGCTATTCAGAGATGATTCGAGACCACGTCTCCCCGACAAACAACGAAAAGCGAAAAAAAAATACCATGGGAGTAACCAAGATTTTGAGGGATGTACAAAATGAATTAAGACTCAAACAAGAGGCTACTCAAGAGACGTACGCGATGACTAAAGCGAAAGACGCGACAATAATGAGCTTGGAAGAAATTAAGTTTCTCGGAACTAGACCGCGAGGTTATCGGATGCTGATGCCTTGATCATCAACAAGCGAAATGAAGAAATTCGAAAAAAACATAGACATGATATGTAGTCGTCTACGTTCTTTTGTCATAATTTTACTGTCCATTTTTTTTCTTTGTTTACTTTTGTATTGTAATTTTTATTTTTATTTTAGTGAATGAAAATTAATTGATTTGAAAAAACGAAAAATAAAATAAAATAATGGATCTCAAAAGAAATGTTTTGGCTCAAGCCATGAAGAAGGGATATTGAGTATGTGAGTGAGAAGATATGTTTTGATAATTTTGCATGATATATCACTCAAGAAAAGTCATCTTGAACCATGACAAATGGAGCTCTAAATACTCATCTACTGCTTTTGATTTGCTGTCTTTCTCTAGTGGAAGCAGATTTTTGTATGGGCTATGTGCCACACATGTCGAGTTAGAATATATAATATAAAACTCCTAGAGTGGCTGGATGACAAAGGCCGCATATGACTTCCGAGTATTAAGTAACAGCTAACATGATGATTTCCCGAAATTCACCAAACCCCATTAATCAAGAACCCTAAATTCTACATCAATACTTTAAAGATAATCTTTTTCCCCAATAACATAAAACCCATCAATTCTTTTCTCCAATGGAGTCATTCAGAAAATTAGCAACAAATGATTGGAAATGGACCTTTGGGAAATCTCGAAAACTTGAATCCACTAATCATCAACGCGTCAATCAGTTATCTCTTAGTGTTTATGTAACCAATTTCCCCGAATCACTGGACTTGAAAGGATCTATGGAATAAATGCAACGAATTTGGAACGGTGGTAGACGCCTACATTGCCAGAAAATTGTCAAAAATAGGGCGGAGATTTGCATTTGTTCGGTTCATTAGGATTCAGGACTCTACACCACTTATCAACAGGTTATGTGATGTATGGATTGGCAATCACCATTTGTTCGCTTCTATTGCCAGATTTCAGAGGAAACCCGATACTTCGAACGGTGCAAAATCAAATAATGTTTCACAGAATACAACTAGCCACATCGGTAAACAGCCTACATTGGAAAACAAGGTACCGTTTGCTTCCTTGTTTAAGAAAAATGTCCCTTTGAAACAATCTGACCCAATGCCAGAAGTCTCCTTAGACAAAAATGATATGATTTCCATTACTGATGCGGGAACAATTGTTCTGGGAAAAGTTAAGGATCTGAGCTTGATTGAAAATATTTATTCAGTGTGTCACAAAGAAGGCTTCTCCAATGTGGATATTAACTATATTGGTGGTTCTTGGGTTTGGATTGAATTTAACAACCGTAATGCTTGCATTAGATTCAAAAAACATGAGGGGTTGGCCAGCTATTTTCACTCCCTTGCACCGGTGTCAAAACATTTTGTGGTAGACGATCGAGTTGTATGGATAGATATTGAAGGATTACCTCTTTGTGCATGGTCTGCTTCGGCATTTACAAAGATTGCAGCTTCATGGGGAGAAGTAATGTTCATCAATGATGATGAGGACAGTGCATTAAGCAAAGGGAGAGTTTGTCTCAAGCTTTCAATGGGGAAGAAAGTAGATGAAAATATGTTGGTTACAGTAGAAGGCCTGAAATACAAAATACGAATTAAGGAAATTGGTGCATGGAGACCATCTATAATCAAACTTTCGGATAGTGATACTTCTGAGTCCGATTCAGAAGATGATGGTGGGACTCATGTTAGTTCATCTAATGAAGAACAGAATGAAGACGAGGAGAAAATTTATGATAAGAAGGATCTACTTGGAGTTCAATCGCAGGAACTTCCAAAATCACACATGGAGGAAAAAAATGATGCAATTATGGATGACAAAGCAAACGATGTCTCTGTGGAATGGAGTAATTCTGATGGGTTGAACATGCAGCAAGGAGAAGAACAAAAGAGGGATACAAATGATTGTATGGAACAAACCAGAGAATCAACTCCATCTCGGCCACTAGGCTTTGAGGATACACCAATTAACACCTTTGGAAATTTGAACGAAGAGGTGAAATCAATTCCGAGGACTTCCTACTCAGCCTCCTCGAACGTAAATGTTGCCCAATCCTGTGATTCTCTTGGAGGTAAGTCACATGTTTCTGATTCTTATTCTCAAAATATTAATACTGAAAGATATATTGAGATAGGATTGCAATTGGGACATGACTTAAATGGATGTCAATAAGCATTGAATGCAGCAGCAAGTCGAATGGGTGAGAGAATTATGCCTAAATGAATATTCTCTCTATTAATGCGTGTGGTATAGGTGATATTTTCAAACGGCGTCGTATTGCTAACATTTGTTCTAGGCATAATGTTAATTTTCTAGGTATTCAAGAATCCAGAGTAACCTCCATTGATTTATTTATGTTGAAGAGTTTATGGGGTAATTTTACATTTGATTTTGCGGTTAGTAGTGCTCGTGGGATGTCAGGAGGTATTATATCCCTTTGGGATCCGGCTGCTTTTGTTAAGTCCAAAGTTACAAGTTTCGATCATATGTTGATTGTTCAAGGTCAATGGGTTTTTCTGAAATTCAATTACTTTATTGTCAACATATATGCTCCTCAAGACACTTTAAAGAAACGTGATCTCTGGCATGCGCTTTCTATGTTCATGTACAATAATGAAGGGAATTATATTATTTTTGGTGATTTTAACGCGGTTCGAGAAGAATCAGAGCGGTGGGGATGCAATTTCATTCAAAGAGAAGCTGATGATTTCAATACTTTCATAACCTCGAATCATCTCGTTGATGTTCCAATGGGGGTTTCGCTTTCACGATATTGAGCCCGAATGGTCAAAAAATGAGTAAGTTAGACCGATTCCTAATTTCTGAAGAAGTTGGAATTCTATTTTCAGACACTTTGGTCCTTGCTCTCGACAACATAATTTCTGATCATTGATAAGGTGAAAAGTGTACCCATTTTAGGGGGCCATTTAAGCCCTAATTCGTGTTAATATGATAAAATATTGCCCTAAATCGTTCCTTTTGTCATTTTAGGTACTTTTGAGAAGAATTCTGGAAAACACATCATTTTGGACGTTTTTGGAGCATAAAGTGAAGAAAACGACAAAGTCTCAAAAGAATGCTGGAAATCCATCCTGACGGCGTTAGAGTCACAAGGTGACGCCGTCAGCCAACCAAGACAAAGGAGTGGATTCTGATTATACGTGACGTCCTAAGAAGAGAATGTGAAAATAACATGTTAATACAAATATCGCTTAAAAACGTTAT
>LBNU01032519.1:0-15971 GCA_014162995.1 Artemisia annua
CAAGGAACATAAACAAAAAACAAGAAAGAAAGTTAAGTCATACGTTGATGAGATTGTTGAATTGGAACACCAGCTTAAAGAATTTCAAAATGTTGTGTATAAAACTGGTAATTCTGTGACTACTATTCAAAAGTTTTCAGTAACTCGAACAAACAATGGTCACGGCTTTGCAATTGGAAGTGATTCACCATGTTTTTTACGTGTAGCACTCAATGAGATTCCAAAGTTATATAGTGCAGATCATCTCTTTGACGATACTGTTGTTCGTACTGTTGTATATGATTGTGAAGAGGAATATGAAATTGAAGAAGAGAGTCGATCAAAAATGGAAAATGTGACATACAATAAACCTTTTGATTACTCTAAAATGCCTCCTCTTACTGATGTTTTCACACCGCAAAAAGAGAAATCTGAACAATTATGGTACATAATCAAACCTCAAGAAGTTACTTCTCATGTAGCTCCTGCTAAACCAGTGGTGCAAATAAATGGTCCTTTACCAAATGATAACAAACTTCAAAATCTTCCTACACGTTGTCGTATACTTAAGTATATCGACACGTTCATGGATAACATTGAACAATTAGATGAAGCCATTGAACGCAACTCTAAAATAACGGTTTTTACTATTACTACTCCTCATGAGAGAGAAAAACGAGAAGTGTTTCAAAAACAGTTTTTACCAATTGCAAGACATTTGCGTCATTGTGCTCGCCACTGGGAACAGGAACTTCAAAAAGAAGTCTCATCTATGATGAATGTGTTTCAAGAAACTGAACAAGCGATTTTAAATCAAAAACGTCAAAATCAATTTTTACAAAAAGAAGCTGATCGACTCTTGGAACATGTTCTTAGTGCTGATATAATTTCTGTAATTATGAATTCTCTTTATGAATCTGGTACTTCTATGCTTGTTGATGATCACTGTGATGATGTTGAGTTGTTATCCAAACAAATTGAGACATTAAAAGATGAAAACGTTAATCTCCGAAAACACAATGATGATGTGCAAAACAAACTTTCAAATGAGATTTCTCAACTCAACAAAAAGCTTGAATGGTGTCAAAACCAAAGTCTTGATTTCGAACTGGAATTACAAAGTCTTAAAACTTCCACAACTTTTCAAAACGAAAACGAGGAACTAAAAAGTCAAATCTCGAAATATGAAAAGGAAATTGCAGAATTGCAAGAAGTTACAGATTTTTGGCAAAAGAGTCGTGATGAATATTTTTATTCTAACCGAAAACTCGACAGTGAAATTCAAGATAAAATGCACATTATCATTGAGTTGAAAGAGAAAATACGTAAGCTTGAAAAAGGAAAATCTGTCAACACTAATGTAATTGCTCCAGGAATGTACTCATTAGACATAACAAATATAGCACAACACACTAAGAAGTCTAATTTGGATCCTTCCACTTCTACAGGAATAGTTGCCACTCATAGCGTTAGCAGATCCAAGCATAAACGAATGAAATGGAAGAATAGGATTTTGCAACGTAGAAGAGAGACACTAGAAGCCTCTGAAGTAGAAGAACACCCTAGGACTTTGAATAAGACTCATCCTGCACTAGATTTAGATACTGATTTGGCAAATTGTAATTCTAATCTATGTGTAACGAATGATGAACCTTTGAATGTTTTAAAAGTTGATGCTTCATGTGTGTTTTGTCGTAAGAGTATGTTATCTGGTGATCATTCTAAATGTGTTGCAAATTCTCTTTTATCTCGTCTTAAGAAACGTACATTAGGCAGAAAATCTAGGCCCACTAATGCTTCTAAATCTGTGCTAGGACTTATGCCTTGTGTAGTTTCTAAGAATGATATAGTCAACCCAGTAGTTGCGAACAATACCTCTAGGATCATGCCAACTGTCACTGAATTTGATATAAAGAAGGCTAAATCTAGTTGGAATTGGCAACGTTGGTTACAAAGGACACATAACTTTAAATGGATTCCTAAAATTGTTAACATGTGTGCTTCTAACCCAACGGAACCCACAACTTCTTCGGGTTCCACCCTTACCATTGTACCATCGTCGTCTCTTTCATGTGATGCAGGTGGTGCAAATTGTTCTCTGGATTGTTGATAGCGGATGCTCCCGACACATGACAGGCAATCTCAAACTGTTAAAAAACTTTGTCTCAAAGTTCATTGGTACTGTCAGATTCGGGAATGATCATTTCGCTGCAATTATGGGCTATGGGGACTATGTCAGTGGGAATATCGAAATTAGTCGTGTTTATTATGTTGAAGGCCTTGGTCACAATCTATTTTCAGTTGGTCAATTTTGTGATGGTGATCTGGAAGTTGCATTCAGGGAGAAAACATGCTTTGTTCGTGATCTACAAGGAAATGATCTCATGTCCGGCACACGTGGAAACAGTCTTTATACAATTTCAATGTCCGACATGACCGCTTCCTCTCCCATTTGTCTACTTTCAAAGGCTGAATCGACAAAATCCTGGTTATGGCACCAACGCATGTCACATCTCAACTTCCGAACTATGACTGATCTTGCTCGCCATAAACTAGTTGACGGTCTTCCAAGGTTCCGATATGCAAAAGATCACCTATGTCCCGCTTGTGAACAAGGAAAGAGCAAACGTGCACACCTCACCACCAAACCAGAACCGAGCACTGATCATGTTCTTCAACTTCTTCATATGGATTTATGTGGACCAATGCGAGTACAAACGATTAATGGGAAACGATACTTACTTGTGATAGTCGATGACTTCTCCAAATGGACTTGGGTCTACTTTCTTCGAAGCAAAGATCAAGCACCATCAATGATAATTACCTTTCTCACGAAAATTCAGGTTCAACTTCGCAACACAGTAAGAATTGTAAGAACAGATAATGGAACTGAATTCAAGAATCAAACTCTTCGTGCATATTTTGAGAAAGTTGGAATTGAACATCAAACATCAATTGCACGGACTCCCGAACAAAATGGAGTGGTCGAAAGACGCAACAGGACGTTAGTGGAAGCCGCACGAACGATGCTCATTAATGCTCAATTACCAGATTATCTTTGGGCAGAAGCCGTCTCTACCGCATGTTATACCCAAAATCGTTGTATGATCAATGAACGTCACAAAGTCACACCTTATGAAATTGTTCACAAACAAAAGCCCAACATACAACACTTTCATGTATTTGGATCTCTTTGTTATCCGAATAATGATCGTGATGATCTTGGAAAGCTTAAGGCAAAGGCTGACGTCGGTATCTTTATTGGATATTGTGAAAACTCCAAAGGTTTTAGAATCTACAGCCGTCGTACTAGAGAGATTCAGGAGACTATCCATGCTAATTTTGATGAGCTCACAGAAATGGCTTCTGAGCAAAACAGCTTAGGACCCGCAACCAACCGTCTAAACTTTCCAGATTCTTCAGCTGAACCGTTGTCACTAAGTCGTCGAGAATTGGAAACATTGTTCTCTCCTTTGTTCGATGATTCATTTGAGACACGTGCACCCGATGTATCCACTAGTTCCGCTGCTCAACCTGATAATATTCAAGTACCTGATACAACGGTTACTACAACTACAATAGTAACACCCGATGCACCCCCGACTGAATCACCAACAATAGAAGAACAAACCGCTTCCAACACCGACAACCCAACTGAAGATCTGAACCAACAACAAGTACCCGAACCTGCAAATTATGATCCAAATGCGTTCTTCAATCCGTTTGCTCCGACTCCGAACCTTTCTGATATTGCTGAGTCGTCAACACGCAACTTGGAACCAACTAATATGCAGCAGTTTCATAACCCTCACCCTTCAACACATCATTGGACTCGTGACCATCCAATTGTCAACATTATTGGTCATCCAACAGCTCCAGTTATGACTAGACAAAAACTTCACTCCGATGCCGAACATTGCATTTATGCTCTAACAGTTAGTCATGAAGAACCGAAAAATATTAAAGAAGCTCTCACTTACGACAACTGGATTGAATCAATGCAAGAGGAATTCAACCAATTCAAACGTCTTGAAGTTTGGGAATTAGTTGAACGACCGGATGGATTTTATGTCATTGGGCTAAAATGGATTTGGAAAAACAAGTTGGACGCAGAAGGCAATGTTATTCGTAACAAATCACGTTTGGTAGCTAAAGGATATACTCAAGAGGAAGGAATTGACTTTGAGGAATCTTTTGCACCAGTGGCTAGACTCGAAGCTGTTCGAATATTTTTAGCATACGCTGCTCACAAAAACATGGTCGTTTATCAAATGGATGTGAAAACTGCATTTCTGAACGGTCAACTACGTGAGGAGGTATACGTTAGTCAGCCAGAGGGATTTGTCGACCCAGAGCACCCAAATCATGTCTACCGACTTAAGAAGGCTCTCTATGGTCTCAAACAAGCCCCCAGGGCGTGGTATGATAAACTTACTGCTTTCTTGCTTGCTAATTCTTTTACTAAAGGTTTACTAGATCCAACTTTGTTTATTCAAAAACACGGGGAAGATATTTTAATTGTGCAAATATATGTCGATGACATTATTTTTGGCTCTACAAACAAAAAGTACTCAAACGCTTTTGCCAGATTAATGAAACAAAATTTTGAAATGTCAATGATGGGTGAACTTACGTTCTTTTTGGGACTACAAGTTCATCAGTCTCCCCGTGGAATTTTCCTAAATCAGTCCAAATACGCTCTTGAGATAATTAAGAAACATGGAATGACCAGTTGTGATACTTACAATACTCCTATGGCTAACACAACTAAGTTAGATGCGGATCCAAATGGGAAACCAGTTGACCCCACAAAGTACCGAAGTATTATTGGGTCACTGATGTATCTCACCGCTAGTAGACCGGATATTGTATTTGCTGTATTTATGTGCTCTCGCTATCAGTCCAGTCCAACTGAACGTCACCTCAATGAGGCTAAGAGAATCCTTCGATACGTAAAGGGAACCATTAATTTGGGGATCTGGTATCCGAAGGATTCCGGTTTTGAACTAATAGCTTTTTCAGACGCTGATCATGCAGGGTGTATGGATACACGCAAAAGTACTTCTGGTGGTTTGCAGTTTCTAGGAGATAAACTCGTGTCTTGGCAATCAAAGAAGCAGGATTGCACATCACTATCGTCAACAGAAGCTGAATATGTTGCCATGTCTGCCTGCTGTGCACAAGTCATTTGGATGCGTACACAACTAATGGACTACGGTTACTTATTCAACAAGATTCCGATGTACTGTGACTCGAAAAGTGCGATAGCGATCTCGTGCAACACGGTTCTGCATTCAAAGTCTAAGCACATTGATCTCCGTTATCACTTCATCAAGGAGCATGTTGAAAAGGGTACAATTGAGTTATATTTTGTGGGTACAGAATACCAACTGGCAGACTTGTTCACAAAACCACTACCCCCGGGAAGGTTTACTGAGCTAGTTCACCGGATTGGTATGCGGTGTTTGACTCCGGATGATCTTAAATCTTTTCTTGAAAACAATTAACCGAGTCAAATACCAAAACTATCTTTGTAAATATTTTATAAAAACAAAATACAAAATCAAAAAAAAAATCAAAAAATCCAAAAAGATTTTACAGTTTCTTATGTTTTTTAAATGCTCGTACACAATCTTCGTCAACACTTTGGTTTATCAAAATTTCAATATTTTCACACCAAGTGTTGAGGGGGAGAAAATGTTCTTCAAAATTTCAAAATCTTGTGCAAACATGTGTACTTGCATGTTATGATGTTACTTTGCAATGGTGGAACGTCAAAGGTTATCTCGTATCATTTCTTTTTCATTTTTTTTCTTCTTTATTAGTTTACCATTAGCTGTCGTTACCCATAACCGTTAAATATACTAATTAGGACTAGTTATATGGTTTACTTGTAGTCTAGGGACCAAATTTGCCAATGTGCTAAAACCTTTTAAAAAGTTTAAACAAAACAAACACCCCCCCTGTTTTTTATTTCTTCACAAAATTAAAATCCAAAAACAAACACCCCCTTTCATCTCACGGCTCAAATCCTTTATCCTAATCCACGTTCTTGATCTCAAAACCGTAAGTGAATTCACGTTTGTTAGCTTATTCTAAGATATGGTTTTCAAACAATTACATTTTAGATGGCTAGATTTCGTGTAATTTAGAAATGTAGAACTAGGGTTTTCCATAATCACAAGTCTTATGTATAATTGTGTTTTAGGGTTAGAAATCATAGGGCTTTTGTGTTTAAACGTCATATAATCATGTCCCTATTACCTAATTACAACAGTTTACACGTTAGGATTGATTTCGAAAACTAGGGTTTAAGTCGAATTGGGTTTTTGTGATTGTGTGATGTTTCTGTGTAGATTATTGGTGGGATTTGTTTGTTTGGGTGTCTATTACATGTCTATGCTTGTTAATTGTACCAAAACGTCCATTTGCATGTTCTAGATAATTAGGGTTCATGTTCAAATTTGGGGCTTTTCATGTCTGTGTTATTGAGCCTAATTAAACTGTCAAGATGTGTTCTCATAAGTGTTAATTGATGTTATTGAGTGTTTTCACATCATGGTTTCTCATCAAACATGATCTAGATAAATCTTATGTCTCGTTGTCTTTCGAAATCTTTTATGTGTTGCCTATTTGTGATTCTAACTGTTGTTTATCAATCTAAATACAGGCTTCATTCAAAAGATACAAGAAATTCTCACAAAAACGTACGACTTCAAAGATTTCGAAAAATTCTTGTATAAGAATTTTTCGAGAAAATTTTTCGAAATCTTTTCTCAAAAACTTTTTCGAGATCTTTCAAAATTTTCGAGATCTTTTCTCTTTCGAGAAAATCTTGGAAGATTTCGAAATATCTCATTAAAGTTTTCGAGAAAACACAGTTTCGAGATCTTTTCAGACATTATCGAGAAAATGTGAACAGAAGTTTTTCGAAATCTTTTACTATGAAGTTATCGAAATCTTTTGTGAACAGTAACTTTTTCGAAATCTTTCCTTGGAAATTTTTCGAAATCTTTTTGTCCACAAAACTTTCGAGATCTTTGTTTGTGATAGCTTTCGAAAACTTTGTTGGACATATTATCGAGATCATGTACATCATACTTATTGAGTATTCATATGTTTGTAAAATTTCGAAAACTTGTATCATGAATGAATTCTCATGTATATGTATATTGTGAGAACGTTAGTTTACTTGTGATTGTGTAGTGTTAATTAACATGTCACCATATAACTTATATGCTGTAATCATCTATGTTACATGTTAAATAATAATACCGTCACTAATCACACGTTAATTAACTAAAAACCATGATTGCATCAAATATGTCTTTGAATATCAAACGTGAACTCGGACTAATAACTAACGTATCTGGATGTTTGATTTCATGACATGACACTTTCAGAACACAAATGGCTCAACAATCTGAATCAGCTCCACAACAACAGAACCTCCCACTACTTACACTTGGTGAATTCCTCCCTTCAGACTACAACGTCAAGTTTGACCAGAACAATCTTCGCATCGACTTCAACAAACTGAGCATACCAGATGACACATGCAAGATTGTTAAGAATATTCTTCTGGCTCATCCATGCAAGCCACTGCTCACCAAATCAGCATCAGTACCAACCTTCTACATCCATCAGTTCTGGCATTCTGCTAAGGCCAACTTGGACGACAGATCTTTCACTGTCAAGCTGGAACGCAAAGAATACAACATTGATTACGATACTCTTCGTGCAGCACTCATGCTACCAACTTATGATGAATATCATCCCATGCTGTCTGAACTGGAAATCCTGGACTACTTCATTGATCTTGGATATGACATTCCTGACAATGAATCACTCACACTCCTGTCAAAGTTCAATGTCAAATATCTGCCTCAACCATGGAGAACCTTCTACATGCTGATTGTCAGATCCATTTCAGGAAGAAGGAGTGGTCATGAGCATCCGAGGCTGGAACACATGCAAGTATTTTGGGGAATGATGACTATGACTCCGATCAACTTTGCAGCACCAATAATGAGGGATCTGCTTCATCACATTCACACGGATCGTGATAGAACAGTGATACCCTTCATCAGATTCACCAAACTACTTATAGCATACTTGATTGAGAAGACACCAGAATTCCTCAAGAGGTTGCTAGACAGGACTGAACCAAGAGAAGCAATGAATGAAGATCCAAAGATCTCCTTTGTCAAATCTATCAGGTTTACTCCAAGAACCAAAGGCATGAGAATTCCAGATCACTTCTTGGATGATGAGATCAGGAAGACTCAGAATTTCAAGATCTACGACAAAGCATTCAGGGAAGGGAAAGTTGGCGTCACAGAGAAAGAAGATGAACCAGCTTCTATTGTTCGTACTCGAAGCAGAAGGGGTGCCAAATCTGGTAGCTCGAGCAGTACTACAACTTCCAAACCACCAAAGCCTGCTCAAAAGCCACCCACCAGACCAAAAAGGAAAGCTGCACCGAAGCAGATTCCTCGGGATGAACCGTCAGCTTCTTCATCCGAAACGGAAACCGACTCTGAGTTCGGCACCGAATCTGATGACGAAGCAGACTATGTAAGAAGGTCAAGGGCTTCAGATGACCAGGAAGAAAAACTTGATGAAGAAGAAGAGTTTCCAGGGCTTGCACTGACTAAACAATTGAGCAAGGAAACTGCAGAGAAAGAACAAAGAAAAGGCACGGGAATTGCAATTAATGAACCAAGTGATGCTGCTGTATTATTTTAGATTTTCCTCCAAAGTTTCAGATTTTTATTTGCCTTTTTAGTATTTAAAATAAATCAAAAATAGTTTTTATAATTATTAAATAGTAAATAATTAATATTAAATAGATAAATAGTAGAATTTCTATATTTTTAGTTTCAAAATTTATTTTATAATATTTTAGATTTTTCTAAGTTATAATTTCCTTTTTCTTAGTTTATTTTCCATTTTCTTAATTTCTAATGTATTATTAAATAGTTAAATATAGTTTTTAATTAATAGTAATTAATTAATCAGTTGTAAAAATTATTTTAATTTTCCAATAATTTTCTTTCTCTTTTAGGATTTCAAAAATATAATTTTCATATCCGTAGGCTTTTTATTTCTTTAAACTCGCGTTTTATTTTGTACATTAGCGTAATTTTAATTTAACCTTCACGTTTTTAGGTTTTTAAACGTTTTTAAGTCATTTCCTTTTACGTGCTTGTTCATATAGCTTGTTTAAGCTATTTTGTTTTACATTCCTTAGTTCAATCACTCAAAACCTTTTCCCGTTCAAAATCACTCGATCACGAATCCGTTTTAATACAATTCACACCTCGTCGGGACTTAAACGACCTGGGGAATTCCTATACTATCCTTGGTGCATTGTGCTCTTAGATAGTTTGACTTTAGTCAACCAATTCCTTGGTTGACTTTTGTTGACTGTTTCTGAGCCAACCATGCGTACACAACTAATGGACTACGGTTACTTATTCAACAAGATTCCGATGTACTGTGACTCGAAAAGTGCGATAGCAATCTCGTGCAACACGGTTCTGCATTCTAAGTCTAAGCACATTGATCTCCGTTATCACTTCATCAAGGAGCATGTTGAAAAGGGTACAATTGAGTTATATTTTTTGGGTACAGAATACCAACTAGCAGACTTGTTCACAAAACCACTACCCCCGGGAAGGTTTACTGAGCTAGTTCACCGGATTGGTATGTGGTGTTTGACTCCGGATGATCTTAAATCTTTTCTTGAAAATAATTAACCAAGTCAAATACCAAAAACTATCTTTGTAAATATCTATCAAAAACAAAATACAAAATCAAAAAACCCTCATAAAATTCCAAAAAGATGTTTTATTTTTTTTACCTTTATTTTATTTTATTGTATCTTGTTTTTTTCATATGCATGTACACCATCTTCGTCAACACCTTGGTTTATCAAAAATTTCAAAATTTTCACACCAAGTGTTGAGGGGGAGAAAATGTTCTTCAAAATTTCAAAATCTTGTGCAAACATGTGTACTTGCATATTTCTTTATTGTTATGATGTTTCATTGCAATAGTGGAACGTCAAAGGTTATCTCGTATCATTTATTTTTCATTTTTACTTCTTTATTAGTTTACCATTAACTGTCGTTACCCATAACCATTAAATATACTCATTAGGACTAGTTATATGGTTTACTTGTAGACTAGGGACCAAATTTGCCAATGTGCTAAAAACTTTCAAAAAGTTTAAACAAAACAAACAACCCCCCGTTTTTATCACTTCACAAAGTCAAAATCCAAAAATAAACACCCCCCTTACATCTCACGTCTCAAATTCTTTATCCAAATCCACGTTCTTGATCTCAAAACCGTAAGTGAATTCACGTTTGTTAGCTTAATCTAAGAAATGGTTTTCAAACAATTAGATTTTAGATGGCTAAATTTCGTGTAATTTAGATTCTAAGAACTAGGGTTTTCGATAATTTCGTCCCTTGCGTATAAATGTGTTTTAGGTTTACAAAACATAGGGCTTTTGTTTCTAAATGTCATACAATCATGTACCTATTGCCTAATCACAACAGTTTACGTGATTGGATTGATTTCGAAAACTAGGGTTTATAACGAATTGGGTCTTTGTGAATGGATGATGTTTTTGTGTATATTTTTGGTGGGATTTGTTTGTTTATATGTTTAGAACATGCCTATGCTTGTTAATTGTACCAAAACATCAGTGTGCATGATCTAGATAAATTAGGGTTCATGTTCAAATTTGGGGCTTTTCATGTCTGTGTTATTGAGCCTAATTAAACTGTCAAGATGTGTTCTCATATGTGTTAATTGATGTTATTGAGTGTTTACACATCATGGTTTCTCATCAAACATGATCTAGATAAATCTTATGTCTCGTTGTCTTTCGAAATCTTTTATGTGTTGCCTATTTGTGATTCTAACTTATGTTTTACAATCAATATACATGCTTCATTCAAAAGATACAAGAAATTCTCACAAAAATGTACGACTTCAAAGATTTCGAAAAATTCTTGTATAAGAATTTTTCGAAAAAATTTTTCGAGAAAATTTTTTGAATTCTTTTCTCAAAAACTTTTTTCGAGATCTTTCAAAATTTTCGAGATCTTTTCTCTTTCGAGAAAATCTTGGAAGATTTCGAAATATCTCATTAAAGTTTTCGAGAAAACATAATTTCGAGATCTTTTCAGACATTATCGAGAAAATGTGAATAGAAGTTTTCGAAATCTTTTGCTATGAATTTATCGAGAACTTTTGTGAACAGTGAATTATCGAGATCTTTTCAATGGAAAGTTATCGAGATCTTTTGCATTATGAATATCATCCCATGCTGTCTGAACTGGAAATCCTGGACTACTTCATTGATCTTGGATATGACATTCCTGACAATGAATCACTCACACTCCTGTCAAAGTTCAATGTCAAATATCTGCCTCAACCATGGAGAACGTTCTACATGCTGATTGTCAGATCCATTTCAGGAAGAAGGAGTGGTCATGAGCATCCGAGGCTGGAACACATGCAAGTATTTTGGGTAATGATGACTATGACTCGGATCAACTTTGCAGCACCAATAATGAGGGATATGCTTCATCACATTCACACGGATCGTGATAGAACAGTGATAACCTTCATCAGATTCACCAAACTACTTAAAGCATACTTGATTGAGAAGACACCAGAATTCCTCAAGAGGTTGCTAGACAGGACTGAACCAAGAGAAGCAATGATTGAAGATCCAGAGATCTCCTTTGTCAAATCTATCAGGTTTACTCCAAGAACCAAAGGCATGAGAATTCCAGATCACTTCTTGGATGATGAGATCAGAAAGACTCAGAATTTCAAGATCTACGACAAAGCATTCAGGGAAGGGAAAGTTGGTGTCACGGAGAAAGAAGATGAACTAGCTTCTATTGTTCGTACTCGAACCAGAAGGGGTGCCAAATCTGGTAGCATGAGCAGTACTAAAACCTCCCAACAACCAAAGCCTGCTCAAAAGCCACCCACCAGACCAAAAAGGAAAGCTGCACAGAAGCAGATTCCTCGGGATGAACCGTCAGCTTCATCATCCGAAACGGGAACCGACTCTGAGTTCGGCACCGAATCTGATGACGAAGCAGACTATGTAAGAAGGTCAAGGGCTCCAGATGACCAAGAAGAAAAACTTGATGACGAAGAAGAGTTTCCAGGGCGTGCACAGACTAAACAATTAAGCAAGGAAAATGCTGAGAAAGAACAGAGAAAAGGCACGGGAATTGCCATCTATGAACCAAGTGATTCTGCACATGATGAAGAAGCAGCAGATGAACCAACTGCAGAGCCACTGGTTGACAAGCGGAAACTCAAAAGTATCATCGTCGACACCAGGGCTGAAAAGAAGCAGGAGGAGAAAGACCTCAGGGAAGCTACGCTTCTAAGTCTTCAACATCCACAACCTCATCAGACACCGTTCAATCTTCAAGAACTCGAGGTTGGCTCAAGCAGCACTGTAGCTCCACAAACCAAAACCGTACAACATGACACAATAATGACGGAAGCTACACTGGAAGATGTTGAAAAAGAACAAACTGAGCTCATCACTCCAGAATTCGTTGCTCAAGTTCAGTTTGAAGACGAACTTAAGAAGAAGGAGGAAATACAGAGGAAAGCTAAAGAAGAGACGGATAGATTGCTTCGTGGACTCGATCAAGACGAAGAACACTTCGACACTGATGAACTCATCAACAGTCCTCCGCACTCATCTTCAAAGAATCCCCCGACTCCAAAAGAAACACCTCCAAGGGATCCCTCACCTCCTCCATCAGAACACGAGCACAAGTCATCTTCATCTTCATCATCACATCACTCACCACCACCACCAGCAAAGAAAACACCCAAAGACAAATCAGACAAGAAGAAAAAGGGAGGCAAAGCAGCTTTGACAGCATCAAAGCGGATCAAGAAAACTCTTGATTTACGAAAGAAGAAAAAGAAGGAGACGCAACAGCCTATTGGAGATCTTCATGACCAAGTACAACTGCTCTCACAATAGGTCAAAACTTTGACTTCATAAGTCAAAGATCTTCAGGATGCGAGTGAACTTGTCAACAAAGCTCTACATGCCGACATGGACGGGATGATCAAAGAGTACACCACTGAATATCTCAACGACAACCTCGCTGCTATAGCTGAACCGGCTGTGTCTGCGCTTATTGAGCCGATTCGATCTAAGTTGAATACCAGGATCAAGCACAACATTGAAAGAATGCTTGAGTCAACTCCATTTTACCTTCGCACTAACAGGGATCCTCCACCACCGGAAGATCTATCTACTGAACAACTACAAACACTGTTAGCTCTCAAGCTCAGAAACAAGGAGGAAAAGACACCTGAAGAATCAACCATGTTCGAGGCACTTCAAGCCATAGCCTCCAAAGAATCTGGCAAGGAAGCTGCCGGTAAACACAAACGACAAAGAAAAGATGATGATCCTGACTCAGATCCGAAAAGCAAGAAGTCAAAGAAGTCAGAAGCACCATCTTCATCAAAGCAGCCCCACAAGACTTCTAAGGCTCCTCCTTCTATACAAAGAGCTCCTGCATCCGGCACCGGACCAACACAATCAGAGGCACCATTCACACTTCAACCGTTTGATACTCAGGATGAACCTGAAACTGCAATACCCGAATCAGAAATTCCTGAATTTCAAATCGGTCAATCATCTCCAAAAGAGAAGAAGAAGTCATCTAAGTCAAAGAAACAGAAGAAAAAGACTCCTCAATTCTCTTGGCTAAATGTGGACGAAGCTCGTGACTCTGATTGGCTTACAACAATGATCAAAGCACAACCACCGCTTGAGACCGACGAACCATTACCGGTTAATACTTTGCAGATGACTCAGAGTATTATGTCAGGTTTACAAGTTGAAAGGTTGTCGAAGACTGAACTCAAGCGGATCAATCGTGAAGCCATGGAATTTCTCAAGAAGAGATCAGGGAACAAGGTGGAACTCGACTACCACATGGAGAACATAGCCTGTGCTTTATCTGGCTTGTTCGACTGGCTTAACCCTGAATCGAATGTCGATACTGAAATGAAGAAACCTTACTTCACTGACTGGACAAAACCACTACCTCTACTTGGGTTTCTTGAAAAACCTAATATCCCCTACAGACGCTTCTTCAACAATGACTACCAATACCTTCAGCATGCACACGAGACCTCCAAAGAACGATATGCATCCTACTTACACTTTCAATTTCAGCCGCCCGATATGAATTAGCAGACATTGAAGAGCACGTACCAATCTACTGCAAAATAGTTGTCCAATACAACAGGGACGCTCTTCTAGGTATTCGACACTGGCCGGAAAAACGAAAGCTTGGCTACACTCACCGACTACATCTCAAGTCCAGTGAGAATGTGAAGCAACCGCTTCGTATCGTTGCCATACTGGAGATCGTGGAAGAGAAGAAATTCAACTACGCCTTCATGAAAGAAATAATCGTCAAGAGAACAGACGAGAAGAAGTACAAGTTTTGTGAAGCAGACTTCCCAGATTTGAACCTGAACGACATTGAAGATATGTATCTACTGAAAGTTCAAGGAAAGCTGCTCAACTTTGAACAAGACACACAGTACAACTTCATCGCATCTCTCCTACTTCACATCAGACGATTAATTGTTCAAGAAAGGGTGGAAGATCTTCAGCTGGGAGTGGAAAGTTATCAGAACACCATCAACCTTACTGCACCAAAACTCTTGATTCCTGAAATCACCGGGATGTCACAATACTCTCTCGTACAACAACCGGCATTTGGAGTCATCTATCTCAACAGCAAGAATTTACTTCGTTTCATGAGGTTCGATGAGATTCCGAAGTTTTGTGATGTCACACTTCAACGAGATCGTAATGGGTTAGCAGAAAGATTGGAGGATGAAAAGAAGAGGCTGAAAGAGGGTAAAGCAACGAGGTGGAAAGCTAATGGACGGAGAATGATCAGAAACTTTGTCCATACGATTGAAGAAAGGCTATATCGATGACAAAAGATCAGAAGGTTGGAAAGCTATATCGGTGTTCGACCATCATTTCCGGTCTTGACATTTCGCCGACCAGATCCAAAGTTCATAGTCTTCGATGCTTAGCTCAGCTCCCATACTTCTGGTACAAAAATTTCAATATGTTTATAATATTGTTTGATTTGTAATTACTACGGCTTGTGCACACATAACAGCGTACAACCCGCACTTTGTAAGAAAGGACCCTGTGGTACGCATCAGTGCCACAATCCTAATATAAGGAGCGAAAGCTTCTTACTTTTGAGTAGATTTTATCAAACCTTTCAGTATTTTTCAAATCTGCTCAAAAGACAAGTATTACACCTCAATAAGTAATCACTTGTTGAGGGGGAATACTTGAATCAAAACATCGTTCTTAAATCTTCAAATCTTGTTGATCTCTCCCCATAAGACTCAAAAAGGCATATTTTAATCAAAATCGTTTACAAAAACAACATTTGATATGCTATTTTTGAGGGGGAGAAAAAGAAAGTGATTAAAATATGATGTCAAAAAGTCTTATCTCGTACGAGCTCGACTCAGAATTGACCCACGAATTGACGAAACAACAAATGTCTGAATTCGAAAGGATTTATCCGATTAGAAAGTACTGTTTCGAGAAACTCTTTCTAGTTGTTTACTTTGACGGGTCTAACTTCCTTTTAGGAATGTTAACAACATCAAGTTAGATATTAGGGCTAGTTATCACCTAAAAGCTGATAATGCATCCCTTTAACTAAGCAACGTAAACGTGTCCCTCGGGTACATGACTATTAAGAGTGGATCAATTCAAAAAGTGCCAACTCTTTGCACATATGCAAATTTCTGAAAATAATCATGAGCATATGTTTAGGGGGAGTATTTCATATAAAATCCAAAACCTCAAAGTGTTAACAAAAGGTTTTACACTCTTACACACTTTGAGAGATTTTCAATGATTT
>LBNU01032521.1:5794-16782 GCA_014162995.1 Artemisia annua
TTATCTAAAATTTGAAAAACACTACGAAATGCAATTCTAAGGTTGCACGAAAAAATTGAGTTTCAAAAATTTTGACGCCAAATTTTATCGAAAAAATTTGAATTTAGGCCGAAAAATTTGAATTTTAGGTCAAAATTTTCAACGTTAAACCAAAATTGAAATCTCGCGTAAAAATTGAACGTTTAATCTCCTGCAGAAAATAAATTTTACTCAAATTTTCCCGCCAAAAAAAAAACTCACTAAGATTCTTAGGGTGATACTCGCTGAGATAAGTTCCAAACTCGCTGAGATAAGTTCCAAACTCGCTAAGCTCCCAAACTCGCTAAGCTACAATTTCCAATACTCGCTATGTAGAACTGTTCCAATACTCGCTATGTAGACTTCAATACTCGCTATGAAGAAAACTTCAATACTCGCTATGTTTAAACTTCAATACTCGCTACGATTGAAACTTCACTACTCGCTATGAAGAAAACAGTTGCAATACTCGCTATGAAGAGAATCTGATCAATACTCGCAAGGAGAAAAGGACATGATACTCGCTATGAGTTTAGAAAGTCTTACTCGCTATATGCGATAAGATAAAAAGGCATACTCGCCTGAATAGTATCCATACTCGCTACAACACTATATTAAACTTGCTAAATGAGGGTTTTGGCTAAAAAAAAGCTTACTCGCTATATGAGGGTTTTAGACCAAAAGCTTACTCGCTATCAAAAAACCATAAACCCTTAAACCTTTAAGAAACGTACTGCTTGAATTTGAACGTGCCAAACGAGTTATAAATCACACCTAACGAATCTTAAACCTTTAGAACACCAAAAACCATTAAACCTAATCAAAACAAGCAAACCAACGACCCAAAAGATGAACCAAACGAATCAAAAAAACTAACCAAACTAATCTATATCAACCTAAATCTTTCCCTTGGCGATTGATACCACTTGTAGGACCTTGGATACAACTTATTTCACAACTTATTAACTTATTCTAGAGAGAGATTAGAGAGAGAAAGAATGGAGAACATCATGTAAAAGATAAGAACTATGTGTTTATTCAAATGATGAAGCTCACCTTCAAATGAAGGTATACAATACATTATATAGTGCTTACAAGTCTAGGGCTTTTGATATTACATGTTTGGCCCTTAGACTTTCTAGTTTATGATAACTGAACATATAACTTATGAAACTACTTTCTAACGCAACCTATTACACGTTTTAAGAATATAATGACCGACACTTCATAATAAAAAATATAATGCTAACAGGTCCACTTTTCAAAAGTACTGCTCTTGGGATCATGTTGCTGTGTGAATTAGGGTGAGTTTTATTATGAAACTTGTTTGTGTTCACCCTATTCTTCCCATAAAATTCCCTTCTCCCACCATTAGAACCACACTTAGCATGTAAATGATTAAAACTACCACAAGTATAACATGCTTTGTTGTTCATCACAAAATCACTACCTAGTTGTTGAGATTTTATATGATTCCAACTCCTCTGGTTACCCCTAGGAGTTGATGACCTTTTTCTATACATCTCAGCATACTTTACAGTTTGTCTAGGTTTGTTTACTTGTTTCCTAGCTTCTTCTGTATTAGAATTAACAACTTGTGGGATAGGCTTCTCAACACTGTTTTTAACATTTTCATCTATAACAGATGAATCACTAGCACTCTCAAAAACATCAGTGTCCTGCTTAACCTCTACCTCACTTTTAACAAACTTGGGAGGGCCATATTCAAGTATAGGTTCTTGAAAATCTTCTAGGCCTATATGTGCTAAATCTATGCCTGGAGGTGCTGGAACACCTCTAAGTGGTGGAGGTACAGTATTGTATCCCAAACCAGACTTAGCCTTACTAGTTATTTGAGCATCCCAAATCTTTTCAATAGACTTAGATTGATAAAACAAGGTGTCAACAGATAAATTTACATTTTCATTAACCTTTTTAAGTCTTTCAACCTCTTCTTTTAAAGCCTCATTCACTGCTATCTTATGATCTAATTCTCTTTTAATGACAATCATATCATCACTGAATTTAGATTCATTTTCCCTATAATGCTCTAGTTGTTTTTCTAACACATATATGCCTCTCCTAAGATTTGACACGTTATAATTAGCAGCAAACAACTCTGTTCTTTGACTCACACATAATTCATTAAGCCTTTCACATTCTCTAGTTGCCCTACATGTTTTAGAACAATTTTCAAAATTTTGTACCTCAAAGTCAGAGAAAGCCATGAGAGCATGTTCTGTAGCAATGAAACCAGCTTCTGTAGATTGCTCTTCATCAACATCAGCCATGAAACTCCAATCATAGCTTACACCATCAATTGCTAACATTGCCTTTGGTTCTTCCACTGTTGGCTCTTTCTTCTGCTTATACCAAGTGGATCTGTTATCCTGCTTCCTTGGTCTTCTGCATTCCCTAGCAAAATGTCCCAACTTGTGACAGTTGAAACACTCCACCTTCTTCTTATCAAACCCTGCAGTCTCACTTCCATTAATGTGGATTGGCTTGCCAGTCTTCTTGAAAAACTTCCTATCTCTCATGCTAAGGGGAGCTATTTGCCATTTTATGTCCATCTCTTCTAAGTCATCATCATCAATTTGCTCTATGTCTTCATGAGTCAATATAGAGCCATTCACTTGAGTAGAGATGAATGCATAAAAGGTGGGATCACCTATACCAACAACCTTCTTTTTAGAACCTGCAGTGGTAACAAGAGCATTACCAGTGGAAACAGTTGAACCAGCAGTGGCAAATTCATCATCACTATCAGCTTCACTGTCATCAGTGTCAATTGAAGTTGACATCAATGCCAAGCTACTTGAGCTTGAACCTAGCTTTCCTGCCTTCTTTAACCTTTGCTCAATTAGCTTGAAATTATTATATAGGTCATTGAGCTTCATAGTTTCAATTTCAGGTTTATTTTCCCAAACTGTAACATTAGTGTGAAACTCAGCAGGCAAACTTCTTAGAAACTTCAAGTTGAGGTCTTCCCTTTCCACCTCAATTCCAAACACAGTCAATTGAGTAACCAATTTCTGTAGTTTGGTGAATATGCTGTCAAGAGTTTCATTGCCAGAAGCAGAGAAATTTTCATAGCTTTGCTTCAACAATGTCTTTTGTGTCTTCTTAGTAGCATCATTGCCACCAAACACTGAACAGATCTCTTCAAAAAGTTCTTTTGTTGTTTTGAACTTTGTGAATGCTATTATTTGATCTTTTGAAAGAGTCATAAGCAATGAACTTCTGGCCTTCAGATCATTCTTTCTTTGGGTCCTTTCATCTGTTGTAGTAGGAACAAAAACTGTTATAACATCTTTGTCTCCAATCTTCTCAGTCTTTTGTTGAGGCTTGAAGGAATCACCATTTAAGATGATTTCTCACAAAGCATAGTCTGACATAAGAAAGTATTGCTCTATCATGATCCTCCACATCTCAAACTCATTAAGTTTGAGTTTGGGAAGTCTTGGAACAGAAGAGTTTGACTGATTGTTTTCCATCTCCATCTTTGAGTGAGAGAGTTAAGCTTCTTCTTGGATCTTCTAAATCAAAGTATCAGCAACCTGGCTCTGATACCACTTGATGGATCTAAACACACACCTTGTGTTAGAGATACTTTGAGTAATGTTATTAAGCACGCGGAATATACTTAGTAACACTTAGAAGATGGTTTATGTGATGCATTGTGAGCGAGAACAGTAGTATGTAACACAAAGCTTCAATATTATTAATGATAATAATACGAGTGATCTTAGCTATCACTAGGGTTACACCTTGAAGCTCTCTAGAGTAATTCGTTATACGTATATTAGACAATGACCTAGGATCTCCTTTTATAGAGCAAGGAGTCCTTTACAAGATAAGTATTAAGCTATCAAAATAGAATATTCACAAGATCTATTCTATACTTATCTATACACGAATACATCAGTTATCTAATAAGCAGTGGTAACTATATGTACTAGCAGTGGTAATGAGTTTCCACTGCCAGTGCATTCTTCAGCAATGTCTTCCACAAGCCTATCAGTGGTAACTATTAGCTTTATTCCCAACAGTTTGGTTGGGGTTGTTTTGGTTGTGGTGGGTTGTTGGGATCAAAGATATTACCACCTTCCATGATGGCGGATGGTAATGGTTACGAACAAAAAAATGAAGAAAAAGATAGACTAAAGAAAACCTAGAAAAAGAAAAATAAAAATCTCACTACAAAGGATTCTAATGAGTAGACCTAAGTAAAAATAAAATTTTCAACCTAAACAATAACTACTCCCCGGCAGCGGCGCCAAAAACTTGATGCATGGGTTTTGCAACCTTTACACTTAGGTTTTACTTCTCAAGGGATCTTGAGAAGCTCACAACCCCCACCAGGCAGTATACCTGACCGAAGTAGTATAGTGAAGTGGCAAGTACAGAGGAATTGATCGTTCTCTTGGGGAATAGTGTCTTTAGGATTGAAAAGCTACTCTAATTAGGTCTAGGGGTTGAGGATGATTCTTTTTGTATTTTTATATTTAATGAAAGCAAGTAAAAATCTCGGGTTATAGAGGATTGGGCGGAATTAGTTGCTAGTCAACTAACCCAAATAACTACTTTTGCGAATAAAATAAAATAACTAGAAAATTAAAGTGGTTGTGAAACTTATATGAGAGAGATATGTGTTTACTTAGATTTCCTTACTCCCTAGCTATCTTTTATATGTTAATTGGTTTGTTGTAATTATGTGGATGACGGGTTGTATTCCTTTAAACCATTCGTAGGGGCGTGTACGATCTTCCCTAACTCTATAAGCTCCTACTTCACTCCTATGTCGAGCCGACTTAAAGCTCCTAACATGGGATCATTAGAATTCGCTCATGCCTTAAATTCAACCAAATAATTGTAGTACACATCCGATTCATTTTTCTTAAGACGTTCAAGCAAGTTACCGTATAGGAGGTTAGCCTGTTTTCTTAAGCCTAACATCGACTTCACCCAACCACAATAATCACAAACAAACCAACAACATATAATCAATACCTAGGTTTCATTAGATCTAAGCAAACACAATAAAGACCTAGCCTAGCATGTTAATTGAAAGAAAAGAATAAGATATAATCACACAATACATAAACATATTGAATGATTTGGAAGAGACTTATCTTCAATTAAGCATCCAAGTTTCAAGGGTGGAAAACCCTCAAAAATACAGTAGAAAAACGAGCTAGGGTTTTGTTCCCAAAGTTGCACACACCAATGAATGAAAATTAGAAAAGTATATATAGATTTTACATTGTGACGGCGTCACTTTTTGGGTCGTGACGCCGTCACCTCTCCACCAAAGAAAAATTCGGATTGCTCAGATCTACTATTGACACCGTCCCCTTGTAATTCTTTATGGGCCGTCTCCTTTTACCACATAACGTGACGGCCTTGGCGTCACAAAGCGTGACGCCGTCACCTTTTAATTCTTCAAAACTTTCTGGGGCGTCTGGTGTAAAAATCATCCTTCGTATTGTCAAAACGTGACGCCGTCACACGATAGAATGTGACGCCATCAGGTACTGTTTCAAGTATATTTTGAGACTTTGTCGTTTTCTTCACTTTTATGCTCCAAAAACGTCCAAAATGCTTCTTTTTCCAGAATTCCTCTCCAGAGTACCTAAAATTACAAATGGAACGATTTAGGGTAATATTTGATCGAATAATTACGGATTAGGGCTTAAATGACCCCCTAAAAGCGTAACACTTTTCGCTTTATCACCAACTTTCACCAAGTGGGTTTGATGTCATTAATGCTTTGTCCGTAGAAGATATGGGAGCTTGAACATTAGGTTGTAATCCTGACTTAGTTATTATACAGTAATCAAACACTGATGTTGAAAATGACGTTCTGTATAATGAGATGTCAACTTGAATTAAATCACAGTCATCTACAACCGTTGTGTCATTACTAGCCTTTGAATAATAAGTAATTCATTCCCACTCAATGTTTGAGGCTAAGACTTACACATATGAATGTGAATATACATATGCATGTACACGAACAAACATATGTCTTCACTCACGCCTGCAAGATGAGTTTCTATTTGCACTAAAATAAACACTCAAGGAAAATATCCAACGAGTCAATCATGTCAACTGAATAAATAACATGGAGACTTGGCATATGAAATGTCATTTTCTTTTTCGAAACCATATATAGAAACGAAAATTAAAGTTTGGGATAGGTTACCCCCAAAAATACTAGTGATACGCCCCTTCACATTTAAAAAAAATAATAAAAAATAAAAAAATAATAAAACTTTTTAATAAGGTTTTTATTGTAAAACTATGAAACGGAAAGTACATAACTTAAAATACAAAGTTTAACAAGTCAAAACTGGTAAATTGACAAAAAAATATGGAACAAAAACTGATAAAAAATTATGTTGTAGTATGAACAATATGGTTAAAAACCTTTAAGAGGCTAACTAAGTTAGACGAAAGACTTATGGAAGGGTTTGTAACATTCTCAAATGGAGTTGAGGATTTTTTTTATCAAATGCCCCGTTCGAACCCTAGGTTTCATAATGTTACAATTAAGTCATGTAATAGATTGGCACCTCTTTCACTTTTGAGAGAGAATGATAGAAAGAATGGGCTTAAGTACCCATATGAAAAATAAAATAAGAGATATTATAAAGGATGTTTAGAGTTAAACGATGACTATAAGAAGGATGATGAAACCATTAATTGGCTTACATATGGACATGTGAGTATGCATGAGATGACGTAGGGCATGACTTTGAGTCTGGCTACAAGACTCATTAATAAAGAAAAGCACTTATTGGGAGGCAACCCATGCTTTTAATTGTTTGCTTTTTATTTTGTTTGTTTCTTCGTGTCATATATGTTTAATTATAATTATTTGATTCTCATGTTTCGAATGAATTTGTGAAAATGTTTTATTTTGTTATTAACCCCGTCTTAATAGCATATGAAGGTATTTTACAAAAAGATAAGTGTAGGGAAGTTCATATTTGTTACTAGAACGAAATTCGAACATGAAAATTTACAATTCATAATTAACATATATTTTATCATATTTGTATGTTTGTTTGAGTTAAATGCTTATATCTAGGTTAAGAGTTGTTTTTTTCCAGAATTTTCCTGATCAATCTTTTTTGCTTTTGCCTCAGCCAACTTATGGGTTTCCGCAGTGTGTTTCTTCTTAAAAGCTTCCAGCCGTGCATCCTGAGCCCTTATGAATTTCTTCCCTGCTTTTTCACTAATGATTTGATGAGGAGGAATTATAATCTTTTTAGCCTCTTCCCGAATCACTTGGGTTATCATGGATGTGTCAGTGCTAACCTCATTGCATCTTCTGAGCCTTCTTGATTTGATCCTCTTTTTCTAAGTGAGCATCAATTTCTTCGTTGGCCAGGTTGTACATGTTCCCTTCAATCATGTAAGGTACCCTTACAGGTTCATCAGGGTCTTGACGAACTTCCTTTGATGCTGGCACTAGCTTTGATTGTTCAGGCTTAAAGGGTAGTGAGAATACCTTTGCCTTTGTCCAAAGGATCTGAAGAAGATTGTTCGGTCAACAATAGACCCAAATATCCCTGACAAATATTTGAACATAAAATAGCCCAGACACTCACTGACAGAATATCAATGACCATCGAACTCACTGATGATCAGTGAGAATGTCTCTCCTTGATAGTTATGAAGCTCAGACATCATACTTCAAAGAGTTGGCAAAGACCAAGTGAAGATGCGCTTTAACTCAACTGATGCAATATCTGTGATTAAGGTACTTGAGCAAATATCGGGGATACCGAGATCTAACAAATATCTCTATATCCCTGATGGCCTTTTGATATGTGCTTATTCACATACCTTTTATTCACCATTATTAGACTATTTTAGACCAAAAAACTAACGTTCAAAGCCAAAGATATCGTGTTTTTGTGTTTATGACTGTGCAGGTAAGGATATTGCAAAAACAACATGAAACGCAACCTAAAAGCCTAAAACGAGCACGAGATGTGAAAGAGAGTCTTAAAGTCAAGTTGAAGATGAAATTTGCTTAAGAAAAGCCCGTGACGACGCTTCTACTTCTTAAAAGCTCATGAATATGAAAGAGACACTTAATCGAAGATTAAAGATGATTATCATGAATAAGTTTCTCAAACTCGAGCAAGTGATCACTTTTACATCGTTGAAGACTTTTAGAGAACACGTCAACACACTACCTCAAAGTTGCAAGGACCTAAATTTACTTTTTAGAAGTTGTAGTAATATGTAATAGAAGTTTATGAGATGTTTTCATGAGATATAGAAGTTTAGGGGGCTAAGTGTTCACATGAGCAAACTAGAACTCCCCCTAGCTTGATAAATACTCCATCTAGGCTTCATTTGGAAGCTAGCCCTTATTTTAGTTTTTAATTAGTGTGTGTAAGTTTTTATTAATGCATATTTTAGTTTTCAAGTCTTAATCTTTCAAGCTTACTTTTCTTCATCTTTAATTTTCTTGTTTAATCTTTACAAGTGTTTATCTTAATCTTTCATATAAACTTTTATAAGTTTTTGTCACCTTTGCATGCTTTTAGTTTGGAACGAATCTAATAAGCTCATGGGCTAGGGCTTGTTATTTTTGTGGCGTATTTACTAGCTTATTTAGTTTTCTTAACTTGTTTTCCAAAAAGTTTTCATAAAATTTTATAAGCTTTTTTTAGATTTTATTAGTTTAAGAGTTTGCTTCACGTAAAGAAGTTTGTTCTAGCATTATTTTTCTTTTGTTTTTGTTTATCTTTGCGAGTAAGAAAAGGGTTCTGCTAGTATCATTTTTTTATTTTGTCTTTTGCGAGTAAGACTAGGTAATTGCGAGTAAGGATCAAGTTTTTTGCGAGTATGGGATTGTGATATTTGCGAGTAAGCAATTTTTGGGTTGCGAGTATCATACTTGGCAATCATTTCTTGCGAGTAAGGACCCTTTTCCTTGCGAGTTTGATTCATTTTCTGCGAGTAGGGGTTAAGTGTTTCTGCGAGTATCATTTTTAAATATTGCGAGTATGGGATGTTAGTGTTTGCGAGTATGTCTTTATTTTCTAGCGAGTATGATCTCAAAAGTTTGCGAGTATCACAGTTTTAGTTGCGAGTATCATTTTATAGTTCTTGCGAGTTTGGTTTTAATGATTGCGAGTATGAGTCATTTTAGTTTTGCGAGTATGGATCTCATGATAGCGAGTATGGATCCTAGTCTTTTGCTAGTTTGAGATTTTAGTGTCGAGTCTTGTTGTTCCTTTACAAACACCCTTTCTTTTATAAGCCGGGTTTGGCTTCTTTACCTCATCGTTCTAACGAGTGAGGTTTCTTTTCTCTTGTTTCTAGACGTTACTCCGTCGAATTTTCTTTAAACCTTAGTGTTATTATCACTTAGTTAACCTCTTTTCTTTTTTAACTTAAGTTTAATTTACATTAAATCTTTAAACGTTCTTTAGTTTTAATTGTCTTTTCGTTAATTAAAATATAAAACTACAAAAACATTTTATTTATTTCTTTCTTTTATAGTTTAAACTTTAATCTCAATTCTTTTACGCTTTACTTAGATTCATGTTTTCTTTTGTCATTCAACTTATTTCTTTTATTCTCGTACTTTATTTCATTTAAGTTTTAAACTAGTTTTCGTAGTATAACTAAAATCAATTCACATCTTTTAAATCAATTCATCTCACATAACTCACGACTCGAGTGACAAGATCGATTTCAACCCTCGTTGGGACTACGACCCGTGGTTTACAAGCTTCACCGCTTAGAAATCCGCAATCAGTTTTTGGCGCCGCTGCCGGGGAGCGGTTGAAAAGATTGAGTCATTCGTCGTTCGAGACTTGTGTTTTGAAGAACCTTCTTTAAGAAGTTAACGCTTTTCTTAAACATAAAAACAACTAAAAATTATAAAACCTATATAAGCCAAAAATATTTTCTATTTTCTTTTCTTTTTTAAACTTATAAAAACCAAAAAGATTTTCCTTTCTACTTTATTTTTCACTTTGTTTTATTTTGATTTGTATGATCACTCGTTCCAAGTCTAACTTGAACGAGTCTTCTTCTTCTTCTTCTACAGTGCCTTCTAACCGCAGTCGTCGTAGACGAAAGCAAAGGAACGTACCCGAGTTACGTGATCCTCAAGATTTCATCACCGAGATGAATAACAACAACAACAACGGTGCACAAGACAATGGTGAACACCCGCCGGTGGGTGGTAACCAACCTCTTCATGATTTACGTCCAATGGAGGAACAACTCCAATCGCCTTTCCAAGGTGTGAGGAGAGCCATTGTTATTCCCGATATTCAAGCAAATCATTTTGAAATCAATCATGGATTACTCAATCTCATTTCGGGTATATCTTTTCATGGTTTTGATCACGAAGATCCTCATGTTCACATTATGAACATAACTGACATTGCTGAAACAATTAAGATCAACCAAGTTCCTTATAATGTTGTCAAAATGAAATTTTTTCCCTTCTCTCTCAAAGGAGCTGCTCGTACTTGGCTAGACAAAGAACCCCCCAATTCGATTCATACTTGGGATGATTTGGCTAGCAAGTTCCTTAACCATTTCTGTCCACCATCAATAACCTCAAATCTTCGTACTCAAATCTTTCGTTTCCAACAAGCTTTCGATGAATCATTCAGCGAGGCTTGGGATCGATTCAAAGAGTTACTTGAAAAGTGTCAGAATCACGGGTTCTCTGAATTGCATCAAATCGATACGTTCTATAATGGTTTGAATCCCGTTGATCAAGATTCGCTCAATTCTGCTGCTGGTGGCAATTTGTTATCTCGAAACACTCAAGATGCATTCACAATCATTGAAAACAAAGCAAGAGTGCGAACTTCACAAAACAAAACACAAGTGTCAAGTGCTAGTAACAAGGATAACGATGAATTTGTGTCAATAACCAAACAAAATGCTGAAGCTATTGCTGCTCTTATAAAACAAAT